>JADRCD010153355.1:19446-51977 GCA_019843815.1 Montemys delectorum
ATAAGAGTGACTACTGAATACCACAAGACAGATTCAATACTGAGCTATTTTGATATTTCCTCTGTCAAACCAATTCAATTTACCTCAGACAGACTTTCCAGACATGGCCCAAAGTAGACATATTCTTCACCAAAATGTCACAAAACAAGTCTCTAGGCCACATACTAATGTTCTTTTCCTCTGACATACCTTGAACCAGGTCACCAAGTTAAAATAGCCCCTAGGCCTCTGTCTTTCATGTTCTTACTAATATGGCCTATTAAGTAGCATATAAAGCATTCCCCTAACTTTTTTTTTTTTTAAACAGGGTGTGTTCGGTTTTTTTTAGTAGATATTTTCTTTATTGAGATCTCATATGATATCTCCTTTTCCGGTTTCCCTTCCAAAAAAAAAAAAAAAGAAAAAAGAAAAAAAGAAAAAAGAAAAGAAAAAAAAGAAAGAAAACAAATAGAAAATAAAATAAAATAATAAAAAAAACCCTGTTCCCTCCCCCCTCCCCTGCTGAACAACCCACCCTCTCCTACTTTCTGGTCCTGGCATTCCACTACACTGGGGCACAGAACCTTCAGAAGACCAAGGGCCTCTCCTCAGATGACCAACTTGGCCATCCTTTGCCATACATATGCTGTTGGACCCATTAGTCCCACCATGTGTATCCTTTGGTTGGTGGTTTAGTCCCTGGAAGTTCTGAAGGTGCTAATTAGTTCATATTGTTGTTCATCCTAAAGGACTGCTACCCTTCTACTCATTGGGTGCTATCTCTAGCTCCTTCACTGGGGAGCCGGTGCTCAGTCCAATGGATGGCTGTGAGCCTTTACTTCTGTATTAGTCAGGCGCTGTCAGAGCCTCTCAGGAGACAGCTATATCAGACTCCTGTCAGCTAGCCAAATTAATAGTGTCTGGATTTGATGATTGAATATGGGAAGGATTCCTAGATGGTGTAGTCTCTGGATTGTCCTTCCTTCAGTCTCTGCTCCATACTTTGTCTCTGCAATTCCTTCCATGGGTATTTTGTTCCCACTTTTAAGAAGGAATGAAATATCCACACTTTGGTCTTCCTTCTTCTTGAGTTTCTTGTGGTTTATGGGTGTATTTTGAGTGTTCTGAGATTCTGGGCTAATATTCACTTATCACAGAGTACATACCATGTGTGTTCTTTTGTGATTGGGTTACCTCATTCAGCATGATATTCTCCAGATCTATCCATATCCTTGAGAATTTCATAAATTCATTGTTTTTAATAGCTGAATAGTACTCCATTTTATAGATGTACCACATTTTCTGTATCCATTCCTCTGTTGAGGGACATCTGGGTTGTTTCTAGTTTATGGCTACTATGAATAAGGCTGCTATGAACATAGTGGAGCATGAGTCCTTAATACATGTTGGAGCATCTTCTGGGTATATGCCCAGGAGTGGTATAGCTGGGTCATCTAGTAGTACTATATCCAATTTTAGGAGGAACTGCCAATCTGATTTCCAGAGTCTTTGTACCAGCTTGCAAACCATCAACAATGAAGAAGTATTCCTCTTTCTCCACAACCTAGCCAGCATCTACTGTCATCTGAGTTTTTGATTCTAGCCAATCTGACTGGTATAAGATGGAATCTCAGGGTTGTTTTGATTTGCATTTCCCTGATGACTAAGGATGTTGAATTTTTCTTTAGGTGCTTCTCAGGCATTTAGCATTCATCAGTTGAGAATTCTTTGTTTAGCTCTGTATCCCATTTTTAAATAGGGCTATTTGCTTCTCTGTAGTCTAAGTTTTTGAGTTCTTTGTATATATTGGATATTAGCGATCTATCAGATATATGATTGGAAATATCTTTTCCCAATTTGTTTGTTGTCGTTTTGTCCTATTGACAGTGCCCTTTGCCTTACAGAAGCTTTATAATTTTATGAGGTCCCAATTTTCAATTCTTGATCATAGAGCATAAGCTATTGGTGTTTTCTTCAAGAAATTTTTCCTTGTGCCCATGTGCTTGAGGCTCTTCTGCACTTTCTTTTCTATTAGTTTAATTGCATCTGGTTTTATGTGGATCAAGTCCTTCATCCACTTGGACTTGAGCTTTGAAGAAGGAGATAGGAACTGATCGATTGGCATTCTTCTACCTGCTAACCACCAGTTGAGCCAGCCCCATTTTTTAAATATGCTGTCTTTTTTTCACTGAATGGTTTTAGCTCACCTTCAAAGATCAAGTGACCATAGATGTGTGGGTTAATTTCTGACTCTTCAGTTCTATTCCGTTGATCCACCAGCCTGTCATTGTACCAATACCATACAGTTTTTATCACAATTGCTCAGTAGTATATCTTAATGTCTGGGATGGTGATTACACCAGAGGTTCTTTAATTGTTAAGAATAGTGTTTGCTATCCTCCATTTTTGTTATTCCAGATGAATTAGAAATTGCTCTTTCCAAGTCTGTGAAGAATTGAGTTGGAATTTTGATGGGGATTGCATTGACTCTGTAGATTGCTTTTGGTAAGATGGCCATTTTCACTGTATTAATCCTGCCAATCCAAGAGCAATGGAAGATCTTTCCATCTTCTGAGATCTTCGATGTCCTTCTTCAGAGACTTGAAGTTCTTTTCATACAGATCTTTTACTTGCTTAGTTAGAGTCACACCAAGCTATGTTATATTATTTGTGACTATTGTGAAGGCTGTTGTTTCCTTAATTTCTTTCTCAATATGTTTATCCTTTGTGTAGAGGAAGGCCACTGATTTGCTTGAGTTAATTTTCTATCCAGCTACTTTGCTGGAGTTGTTTATCAGGTTTAGGAGCTCTCTGGTGGAATTTGGGTGGTCACATAAGTATACCATCATATCATTATCAAATAGTTATAATTTGACTTCTTCCTTTGCAATTTGTATTCCTTTGATCTCCATTTGTTGTCTAATTACTCTGACTAGGACTTCAAGTATAATACTGAATAGGTAGGGAGAGAGTGGGCAACCTTGTCTAGTCCCTGATTTTAGTGAGACTGCTTCAAGTTTCTCTCCATTTAGTTTGATGTTGGCTACTGGTTTGCTGTATATTGCTTTTACTATGTTTAAGTATTGACCTTGAATTCCTGATCTTTCCTAGACTTTTATCATAAAGGGGTGTTGGATTCTGTGAATGCTTTCTCAGCATCTAGTGAGATGATTATACTTTTTTTTCCTTTGAGTTTGTTTATATAGTTAAATACATTGATGGATTCCAATATATTGAACCATCCCTGCATCCCAGGGATGAAACCTACTTGATTATGGTGAATGATCATTTTGATGTGTTCTTGGATTCGGTTTGCAAGAATTTTATTGAGTATTTTTGCATTGGTATTCATAAGGGAAATTGGTCTGAAGTTTTCTTTCTTTGTTTGTGGAGTATTGGTATTAAGTCTTTTTTAATTCTGCACTAAACCCATCTTGTTCTGGGCTTTTTTTTTTTTTTTTTTTTTTTTTTTTTGGTTGGGAGACTATTAATGATTGTCTCTATTTCTTTAGGGGATATAAGACTGTTTAGATAATTCATCTGATCTTGATTTAA
This sequence comes from Montemys delectorum, assembly GCA_019843815.1. Taxonomy (NCBI): domain Eukaryota; kingdom Metazoa; phylum Chordata; class Mammalia; order Rodentia; family Muridae; genus Montemys; species Montemys delectorum. Next base: position 22,981 of record JADRCD010153355.1, read on the forward strand.
CTTTGATACCTGATATCCATCTAGAAAATTGTCCATTTCATCCAGGTTTTCCAGTCTTTTTGAGTATAGGTTTTTGTAGTAGGTTCTCATGATTTTTTTGGATTTCCTAAATTTCTGTTGTTATATCTCTATTTTCATTTCTGATCTTCTTAATTAGGATACTGTCTCTGTGCTCTCTACTTAGTATGGGTAAGGGTTTATCTATTATGTTGATTTCAGCCCTGAGTTTGATTATTTTCTGCCTTCGACTCCTCTTGGGTGAATTTGATTCTTGTTGTTCTAGAGCTTTCAGATGTGCTGTCAAATTGCTGGTGTATGCTCTCTCCAGTGTCTTTTTGGAGGCTCTTAAAACTATCAGTTTCCTCTTAGGACTACTTTCATTGTGTCTCATAAGTTTGGGTATGTGTGGCATCATTTTCATTAAACTCTAGAAAGTCTATAATTTCTTCCTTTATTTCTTCCTTGTCCAAGTTATTATTGAGTAGAATATTGTTAAGCTTCCACTTGTATGTGTGCTTTTTATTGTTTATGTTGTTATTGAGGAGCAGCCTTAGTCCATGGTGATCTGACAGGATGCAAGCAATTTTTTCAATTTTCTTGTATCTGTTCTGACCAATTATATGGTCAATTCTGGAGAAAGTACCAGTGCTGAGAAGAGGGTATATCCTTTTGTTTTAGGATAAAAAGTTCCATAGATATCTGTTAAATCCATCTGTTTCAAAACGTCTGTTAGTCTCGTTGTGTCTTTGTTTAGTTTCTGTTTCCATAATCTGTCCATTGCAGAGAGTGGGATGTTGAAATCTCCCAATATTATTGTGTGCAGTGCAATGTGTGTGTTGAGCTTTAGAAAGTTTCTTTTATGAATGTAGATGCCTTTGCATATGGAGAATAGAGGTTAAGAATTGAGAGTTCTTCTCAGTAGATCTTACCTTTGATGAATATGAAGTGTCCCTCCTTATCTTTTTTGATCACTCTAGGTTGAAAGTCAATTTTAATAGATATTAGAAGGGCTACTCCAGCTTTCTTGGGACCATTTGCATGGAAAATTCTTTTCCAGACTTTTATTCTGAGATAGTGTCTGTCTTTGTCACTGAGGTGGATTTCCTGTATGCAACAAAATGTTGGGTTCTGTTTACTTATCCAGTCTGAAAGTCTATGTCTTTTTACTGGGGAATTGAGTCCAATGATATTAATAGATATGGAAAAGTAATTGTTGTTTCTTGTTATTTTTGTTTTTAGAGTTGGAATTCTGTTCATGTGGCTATCTTCTTTTAGTTTTGTTGGAAGATTACTTTCTTGTTTTTTCTAGTATGTAGTTTCCCTCCTTGTGTTGGAGTTTTCCATTTATTATACTTTGAAGGGCTGGATTTGTGGAAAGATATTGTGTAAATTTTGTTTTGTCATAGAATATCTTGTTTTCTCCATCTATGGTGATTCAGAGTTTTGCTGGGTATGGTAATCTGGACTGGCATTTGTGTTCTCTTAAGGTCTGTATGACATCAACCCAGGATCTTCTGGCTTTCATAGTCTCTGGTGAGAAGTCTGGTGTAATTCTGATAGGTCTGACTTTGTATGTTACTTGACCTTTTTCCCTCACTGCTTTTAACATTCTTTCTTTGTTTAGTGCATTTGGTGTTTTGACTATTATGTGGCAGGAGGAGTTTTTTTTCAGATCCAAACTATTTGGAGTTCTGTAGGCTTCTTGTATGTTCATGGGCATTTCTTTTTTTAGGTAAGGGAAGTTTTCTTCTATAATTTTGTTGAAGATATTTACTGGTCCTTTAAGTTGAATGTCTTCACTGTCTTCTATACCTATTATCCTTAGGTTTTGTCTTCTCACTGTGTCATGGATTTTCTGGAAATTTTGGGTTAGTAACTTTTTGCATTTTGCATTTTCTTTGACTGTTGTGTCAATGTTTTCTATGGTATCTTCCTGCAGTTGAGATTCTCCCTTCCATCTCTTGTATTCTGTGGGTGATGCTTGAATCTATAGTTCCTGACTTCTTTCCTAGGTTTTCTTTCTCCAGAGTTGTTTCGCTTTGTGATTTCTTAATTGTTCCTACTTCTCTATTTAGGTCCCGGATGGTTTTGTTCAATTCCTCACCCTGTTTGGTTGTATTTTTTGTAATTCTTTAAGGAATTTCTGTGTTTCCTCTTTAAGGGCTTGTACCTGTTTACCTGTGTTCACCAGTATTTCTCTAAGGGAGTTATTTATGCCCTTCTTAAATTCCTCCATCACCATCATGAGATATGATTTTAGATCCAAATATTGCTTCTCTGGTGTTTTGGGGTATCCAGGATGTGCTGTGGTGGGAGTACTAGGTTCTGATGATGTCAAGTATTCTTAGCTTCTGTTGGTAAGATTCTTGAGTGTGCCTTTCAACATCTGTTGATCTCTGATGTTAGATGTTGTTGCTTTCTCTGGCTGGATCTTGTTCCTCCTGTGGGTCTGTAAGCCTGTGTCAGCACTTCTGGGAGATCAGCTCTCCTCTGGTAAGACCTGTGTGCAGAGGGATATGTATCAGCTGTCCTTCCTGAGGCCAGGGGTAAGAGCACACCCTGGAGACAAGCTCTCTGCATGCAGGAAAGGTTCGGAGAGGGTTGTGGATCTGCTGTCCTTCCTAGTTGTAGAGGGAGGTAGAAAGGATCCTGTCCCAGCTTCCCTACCACTTTTCCTGCCTGAGCCTCCCAGCTGGTCCCATCTTAGAAAGTCACTGGAGAGAAAAAAAAATCTCCATTAACATTCTTAATCCAAAGCTCACATTCTTTTAAGGCTGAATATGGTCTAGTCTATCACATTAATATTCCAGTTTCTGGTACAAACTTCTCTTACAGAGTTTCTATTGCTGAGAAGAGACACCATGAAGATGTTTAGTTCATTATCCTCATTACAGAAAACATGGAAGCATGCAAACAGACAAGATACTGAAGAAGAAGAAGAAGATGAGAGTTCTCCATCAATGATCCATTGGTAGAAAACTGAATTCCATACTAGGCCTAGCTTGAGCATCTGAGACCACAAAGCCTGCCCCCACAATAATATACATCTTTCAAAAAGGCCATATCTATTCCAACAAAGCTACACCTCCCAATAGTGCCACTCCCTATGGTCCATGCATTCAAACACATGAGTCTATATGCTGTATTACTATTCAAACACCCACAGTACTTGAATGTGTACACATATTATGTAAAACTGAAATGAACCATGTAGGTTTTCTCTAACAAATGTATTTATTTACTTAATTGTGTGTTCATGTAAGTGAACATGTGTCTTAGCAACTTATTTTCTCTTAATAAGTAAGTTCTAAACTGATATATAGACGCAAACTCCAAAGTACACCCAAACATTTTAGTTTTAAAAAGCCAAAGGATATAAACTTTATATTTACTCTTCTATTGCTGTGATAAGAAACAATGACAAAGGCAAATGATAAAGAAAGCATTTAGTTTGGCAATTACAGTTTCACATCTTCAAATTCCATGCTGATCATGGCACTTAGTATGGCATCACAGAGGGAGGCACGGTGCTGAGAATAGTGGCTGAGAATTTACAACTTGATCCAAAGACAGAGAGTATTAACTGAGAATAGTGTGGATTTTTAAAGCCTCAAATTCTGGCTTTAAATAAAACACCTCCCACAACAATGTCACAGCCTCTAGTCCTTACCAAACAATCCCACCAAGTATGTAGCAAGCATTCAAACATATAAGCCTATGAAGCCATTTTTATTTAAACCACCACAATGTTACTCAACTTGCCAATGTAACAAAAAATATATTGTAATCCAGATGTGGGAGGAGGATGTAGACAGATGTAGAGGCATGTGACTTTGTAAGACTTCATACAAATGGCCCCAATCTAAGTCCAATACTTCTTACTACTGTCTCCCCTGCATTTGAATGCATGAAAGGATCCTTGAGACAAGTATTCTAGTTCTGTCTTTTGTACTATGTTCAGGTTTCTTTATGTCCTTTGAATTTTTTCTGAGTTCCCACGATCATACACACCAAACATACGACAGGTGTTCCGTCTAAGCTCTCCTCTTTATATTTTTGGTTGTGAGCCTAGCCTTTAACGGCTGAGCCATCTCTCCAGCCCAGCTCTCCTCTTTATAAACTAATTTCACTCAGCAGGTGTATGAATAATAACAGTTAACCCTTGAGGCATATACTTTTCCAATAATAATTACAGGTTATTATTACTTACATTAATAATTGACTTTTTAAAAAAGAACAAGGAGAAACATACCATCAATATCTCTGTTTGACTTAGAGAATCAAGAGAAAGACATCAGTAATCTACAGAAGCTGCACAATTGATCAATGACAGAGCTAGACTGCTGTGTACTCTATCATTTTTGTGCTTTGATGAATTAAATATGGAGAAGAAGAATGAGTTTAAGAGAGACGAAGGACTTTTCAAGGAAATGTGTTGCACATGTGTTAAAACTTACACCTACACACAAATGCACAAACACATGCACATACACATACACACATGGACATACATTTGTGTATATATATATATATATATATATATATATACACATATATATAAGTATATATACATATTGGAAATTCAAGTGAGAATAGAAGAATGATTTCTGCTTGAGAGTATTACTGAATGATAATATCCTACTTAATGTTAAAGATAACAAATTCACACATATTGTGAATAAATTCATTTAGCACCTTTGCTCTTAAGCAATTCCCACACTCTATATGTTCTCTGAAATAACAAAGTATTCAGTGTTTGAGAGATAGGGAAAAAAACTGTCATTTTGAAGGATTTAGAGAAGTCCCATTGAGTACTCATAATCATTGTGCTTTATACTCAACATAGCAAGGAAGATAAGACTCTTCTCATAAAGATTAATTCATACATGATTCTGAAAATACAACTTGTAAGAGAAAATTACTTAGTGTAACAGCCTTCCATGATTCATGATTAAGTAGATCCACACTGAAGTGTTCCACTTCTAGAATTATCAGATGATAGCAGCAGAACTCTCTATTATATAAATATATCTGATGGTCTGCTTAATTGTTGTTTAGAGTTAAAAAATTAGACTATTTTTATGTATGTTGAATTCATGAAGAATATTTCATATTCTGCCAAAATATATGCATTATAATCAATCATTGCTAATAGGAAATTTCTCAGGGGAACTTTCACCAATGTTAATATGGAACAATAATTACTGCAAGACACTAACTGTATATGAATAGATGCTATGCTTATGACTAAATCTTCTTAATAAAAATAATTTTACTTTTTATTCTTTTTGAAAAATGTTTTTAGATTTTAATATAATTACTTCACTTTACCATTTCCTTCCCTCTCTCCAAAGCTTCCGATGAACTACTACTTTTAATTTTGTCTGCTTTTTCTTTGAGAGAGAGAGAGAGAGAGAGAGAGAGAGAGAGAGAGAGAGAGAGAGAGTAATCTGGAAAATCTATATATTACACAGAAAAATGTAAAAAAACATAGATTTCAAGTCTCTTTGAGACAAGAAGCCCTAGGGGATCTCTATGTAAAGGAGTCTTTTATTCTAAAGTCAAAAAATTATGCAGTCTCAGTATCCCCTAGATCCCTGTAATTGTAGTTCAAAAATAAATCCTGATAACCCACATGCTAAGCAGAGTAAAGAATGGGGCAGGATGTCTGCCACCAAGAGGAAGGATGAAGGGAGAGGTCATGATTCAGATCAGCTGGAGAATGGAAGATTAGGAGCCCTTACAAAGGGGTCCAGAGAGTGATTGCAGAAATAAACCTAAATTCTAAAGCGCCAGATCAATAATGACACACAAGCATCAGGGTTAGGGCTAGGAGACAGCCAGATTATCACAGTAGATAAAGGTAGGTCACTTAACTCCTCAAGTATTGAGGTACAGTTTTTCATAAATTTGATTTTTTTCTGTGTGGTTATTGTGAAATAACATATGGTAAAGAAAGACGGGCACCTGATTAATTCACTGTATACATTTCTACTGCAAATAATTTATTTATAAATGGAGCCTATGACAATTAGAACTCAAGTTTATGGGCTTAAAACCCCTGATCAAAGATAGGAAATGTCAGGCTAACTAGACAAGAGGCCTAGTCTATTTAAAAAAAAAAAAAAAAAAGGCAAAGCTTCCAAGAACAGCACAAGAGTAGTGACTGGGAAGGAGTTTTCTAGCCAAGGAGCAGGAACCTGCAGACAGATCATAAGGAAGGTGGTTTTTTAAAGAAGTCCCTACTGAATTTAAAAGCAGACCACAGGAGTTTGGATTTCTCCTAAGGGCAATGCTGAATGGGGGCCATGGGGAAGAAACCAGGCTCCCAATTAAACATGGGCTAAATGAAGCTGATACAGCAGTGAATGGGAAGATACCTTTAGTCTCCTCAGAGACCATAGTCATGGTATAACCTATTTTAGATTTTCCAAAGCTTGAGAGTGCAGGCCAGCCCAATCCTGTCCTATGGAAATTAATGCTCTGTGCTCATTGCGTGACAAAATGCAGCCCTAGGCTGGCTGCTGCAGCCAGAATCCTACAGAAGGTCCAAATGTTTCTCTCTGTAAATTATGGGAAGGGGACATGGCCAGGTGCAGAATGGCATCTTAGGTAAAACACAGGAAACACAGAAGACAGAGACAGGCAGATCTCTGTGAATTCTAGACCAATCTGGTCTTCACAATAAGTCATGGTAAGAACCTATGCTGATAGGTACAACTGCTCACAAATAACAGTCAAAAATTAAAAAATGGCATTTCTTCCTGAAAGATACTCTGTAATTATTATTGCTTAATAGTAATTAGGAATATTCTTAACAATTTAAAAATAAATAGACATTACAATTAAATATCTGTAAAGAGAAAGGGGAACATAGGTATATTTATCTACGTAGGGTATGTTTAAAATTTTAAATTGAGAGATACTACTTTTTCTGTTGAGAAAAAGCATTTGAACCTAGGGAAGATAGATTCTGCTAGTCCATGTACAGATCAGAGTTAGTGTTGGGGTAGGGTTGTTTGCTTTTCTTTTTTTCCAGGAGAAGAAAAGCATTCAACTAAGGAATACAAAGACCATTGAGAAAGAAAGGCATCTAAAGAATAATATGACTAAATTTATTAACAGTATTGCACATTATATTAGCTTGGCAATACAAAATACAAATGCTTCTTGTCTGAAGAGATCAATCAAATAAACACACATATAAGCACAATGTTATATTGTTTTAAATTTAGAAAGACAAAGGATTACTGCAAATTGAGGTCTAAATATGATAAACTAACAGATACAGTCTAGTTTAAAAGGGCATGGATTGGGGACTTGCTACCCCCAATGGCATAGGGTGTCATGTTCCTCTGAGCAACCAGTCTCTTTCAATCTTTTCCCCCACAGGAGAACTGAACAGCTCAGCCAAGCATGACACATAACCCAAGCTAAAATCGCTAAACAAATGCAATATGCTTATATATATAAGATGGAAGGGAATTTAAATAAAGTTGAGTACAGAGAAGAATATTAAATTAAGAGAAAAAGTTAAGATAAATAAATCCACAGATCATAATCTTTAAAGAAAGGAGAAAGAAATAAAAATGTTGATAAATGTTTTCAAGGGTATATAGATAAGTAAACTTGTGTTTTGATCTCAATATTTGGGAGACAAAGACAGGGACTGATGTGTTCCTTATAAGTTTGAGGCCAGCCTGATCTACAGAGCAAATCTAAGTCAGCCTGGGTTACAAAAAGAAACTCTGTCTCAATAAATAATCATGTTTGCTTTAAATTGTTTTAATTTATCAAAATTAGGGTGTTTAGATATTCAATTGTTATGATGGTATTATACATTCTCTTTGAGAGCAATCAAAATGCAACAGACATACATAGCAATGGGCTGCTGGATTGAACTGATTGGCTGCTATAGTTTTAATGATTTCAAAATTCTGGATAAAAGACATGCTGTGTTGGGAGAGAAGCTGGATGCTTATGTTAACAGGAAAGAAAGAAAGGCTTTGGATTATTTCCAAAGTAATAAGGATCAGATATGATATAGGGAGACCTCCCGAAGTTCTCAGTTGCAGATAGGAGAAAGTCAAGGGAACCAAACAAACAGGTGATATTTTGGCTGATATCTCAGTAGGGAACAGAATTGAAATTGACTGAGACAGGAAAATGTCCCCAGCCAGAACTTAGCTTACATAGCCAATAAATCTTGTTGGCTACAGAGTTCTCATAATTTATTATGGCATGTAATCCTTTCATATTGCATGAATAGAGATTAATATTGCAAATGAGTTATATAATTAAACTAACTTTAAAAAAAGATAATTGTCCTTAATCTGCTCAAATAAAAAAGAGGAAATCATTCTTAATTGATCAACACACCCTGTGCATTTCATTCAAACATTTTTATAGAACTATAAATTGTTTTTATGACTTATATTTTTCAGAATGGTAACCAAGGAAGCAACTCTGGCAAGATCTATGCTCAATGATACTGGTATCAGATCCTACCTCAACTACATTGAAGCTGCTTCCTTTAAAGATGTACTTCTGAAACAACTTCATAACAGCTAGCTCCCTTAGTCCAACCCTTCAGACAGTTCCAGTCAAGACTTCAGGTAATCCCTAAACTTTCTCATCAAATAGAGAATGGAAACCCAATGATTACCACTAGCTTTCTTTTTTTTTTTAATGTGTTTATTTATTTTATATAGGTGAGTAAACTGTTGCTCTCTTCAGATAAACCAGAAAAAGGCATCAGATCCCATTACAGATGGTTGTGAGCCACCATGTAGTTGTTGAGAATTGAACTCAGGACCTCGGGAAGAGTAGTCAGTGTTCTTAACTGTTGAGTCTTCTCTTTAGTCCCACTAGCTTTTTTAAGATTAACCATTTTTCTAATTTTCTTGGACCCCCAAATCAGGAGGAAGCAATAGAAGACTCTTGTTCCAGTTCTTTAAACTAGGGTTGATGGTATTGGTCATTTTATGAGTCATTAAAATATTTTATTATTTTAGGAGATGAGTACAAATAGCTATGATCCTCCCCAGAGAGGAAGCAAAATATGGAGCGTAGACTTAAGGATTACTTTTTTCTTTCTTTTTCTCTATCTTTCTTTCTTAGGTAAAGAAAGGGAGGTTGAAAGGAAAAGGGTGTAATATTGAAATAGTATAAAAAATTAGACAGATTATATAATAAAAGGGTAGACTACTGAATCTACTCTTTAACTTAGAGCTATTTATATTCTTAGATAAGGTTACTTCTGTTTATATGGATGTGGATTACTGTATATTGATACATGTTTAAAGATTTCATTGGTAAAAATCATATTGTGATATAAAATTTAATGTATATTAAATTTCAAACTTAAATAGGCATTGTGCTTATGAGACTCACTTAAAATTGCAAGGTTTAGTCCCAGCCCCTTTAACAGCTGCTATTACAAATTATTAGGAATGATTAAGAAGTACTGGTTAATAATTAGGCATTCAAACTCATGGTTATGTCAGATATTCTATGGTTATATCTAGATCATCACTGAAATATATATTCTGGGTTGGACAGGTCATAAGTATCTAGATACAGGCAATGTTTCCTAATTCAGATGAGCTATAGATGATCTCAAAAAAGAACCCAGAGAACATGGCATTTAAAGATGTTTTTAAATTAATTTAAGACCTTTTGGAATATAAGCCAGGTCTGCTCCTGACAATACCCTCATTCCATTCTAAAGAAGATGGTGAGCATTAAAAATCTGCATATGGAGTTCCTTCAATTGTGGCAAGCTAACTACTGGACAAAGAAAGTTTCCTATTTTCATCTGCAGATACACTGCTGTCTAGAAAGGACACACAGATGCAGGGAAGTTAACTGGAAATTTGATCAAGACAAAGTAAGCAAGTCCTTCATAATTCCTGCTTCACAAATTGTCTGTCAAATATTCTGGGCCAGAATGCTAGAAAATATTGGGAACTGTCAAGACAATAAGATGTCTCTGTCATTTCTATATTTTTTGGAAGCTAAATCCCTGCACTTCTTACAAACTCAGGGGATATTTATTCCTTCTTAGATCTCTAGTAGGGTTGAAGACTAGATATTCATATTCTTACTATAAGCTTAAGTTGTTTCTGACTTAAGAAGAACTTCTAGGTCTATGAATATGTTCTTAGGTTGACAACGCAAATTAGGATAAAAAGTAAGTTAAATAAAAAGCTATGAATTCTCCAAAACAGTATAGATAATAGAAAATTTTCCCTAATTACTATATACTATAGATTAGATAGTATAAATGTATATTATACCTTATAGTTTTTATAATTATATAATTGATATAATTGCATTCTATTTATATTTGAAAAAAAGCCTTTTATAGGATTAAAAGAAAGAATTATAGAAAGAATACCTTATGTCTGTATGGATGTGGCACCTGTCAATAATAGGTGTGGTTTTCACCTCCAGTGTAAAAGTAAACTGTAAATAATACTGCCCATGTTTAAGGAAGGAAGCTTTGAGCTTTCCTGGTCATACTCACTTCAAACCCCAATGGAGATAACGTAGGAGATTACCAGAGATCTCAGAGTAATAACAGTTTAAATGTTTGGAGGTGCTCAGGCAGAAATGTAGCCCTTTGCCCTACCCAATAAAGCTCTGAGAATGTCAAAAAAATAAACAGATTTGATGACCTATGTCTTAGGCAGAAAATAGGAGGTGACATATCTGGAAGGCAGAAACAATTCTGAGATAGAGTGAGAGATGAAAGACTTGTCCTGGAATATATAATAAAACAGTCACAATGTATCTGAGCACAGGTAATCATCCATGTGGCAAAATGTACATTAAAATAAATGGGTCACCTGAAGTTATGATTCTACTCAGAGAAGAGTCTAACATTGTTAGCAATGTATTTTTACATGTATTTTGAGTCTGAATCTTATTTCTGGGAGCATGTGGCTGGGAGGAAGAACCAGACCAAACTTTTATATGTAGTACCCTCAATAAGAAAAGATATGTGTAGTCTAACTGCAACTTGATATACCAAGGCTGGTTGACTCTTGGAGGCCTCCCTTCTTTGAAGGAGAAGGATAAGAAGGGTTGACTAGTGGAGGGTAGAAGAGAAGGATGGATATTGACAATAGAAGAGATATGAAACTTTGATCAGATAGGCAATAAATAAATGAATAATTGATTTTTAAAAGGGAAAATGAATAAAAACTTTGAAGAAATCAAGAAAAACATAGTCAGTTGAAAGAAACTCATAACTCTCCCCAAAAACCAGGAAAACACAAACAAAAAATTAAAGAAAAAATATAAAATTGTTCAAGACCTGAATATGACCAATAAAGGAAAAAAAAGTAAGAGAGTCATGAAAATGAAAAAAAAAAAAAAAGAAATGTCAATAAGAACTGCAGAGGCAAGCTATACCAACAGAATACAAGAGATGAAAGAGACAATTTCAAGCATTGAACGTACAACAAAAAATTTGATAAATTGGTCAAAGAAAAAGTTAAATCTACAAAATTCCTCACAAAACATCCAGGAAATCAGAGACTTTATTTAAAAAAAAACTTACAAATAATAGGAATAGAAGAAGGAGAAGAATTTCATCTCAAAGGCTTAGAAAATAATAGAAGAAAACATAAAGGATATACTTACTAAGGTGCAAGAAACTTACAGAATGCCAACTAGATCAGACTTAAAAATTAAGCTCGCTCACCATAAAATAACCAAACACTAAACACATGTAATGAATAAAGAATATTAAATGCTTCAAAGGAAAAAGATCAAGTAGTATAAAGAGGCAGATATATTAGAAATCCATCTATCTTTTCAACGAAGATACCCAGAAGGGCTTGCACATATATGCTGCGGACTCTATAAGATCGCAAATGCCCACATAGATTATTATACACAGCAAAATATTCAATCAGCATAGCTGAAGAAAATATGATCCATCATAAGTAATCTATTTATAATAATATCTCTTTATAATTCCAGTCCTAAAGAAGGTGCTAGAAATAAAAATACAGGCCAAGGAATTTAACTGCACACATAAAATAAAAAAAAAAAAAAACAGGAAATAATAATCTCACTTCAGCAAAAGTAAAAGAAGGGAAACATACACACACACACCACCCCTTACCCCATCATCACTACGACTACGACCATTACTACCAGAACCAACAACAACAAAAAAAGAAAATTAACATTCATTGCTCATTGGTATCTCCCAATATAAATGTTCTGAACCCCCCAATAAAAATACACAGATTAATAGATTGGGCATGAAAACAAGATCCATCCTTCTACTGCATACAAAAAAACATAACTCAACATCAATGATAGATGTGTGGAAGAACACTACATATTCATCATAGGAAAAAGTTCATCATGATGACCTTTCAATTTTTAACATCTATGCCACAAACAAAATCACTCCTTTGTAGAAAGAGAGACTATTACAGCTCAAATCACATTTTGACTCTCATACACTGACATGAGGAGGGCTCAGTACTCCATTCTCAACAATGCACATGTCATTCAGACAAAAACTAAACAAAGAAATGCTGGTACTAACTGACATTATAAACCAAATGACACTAACAGTTGTTTACTGAACCTTCCAGTCACAAAAGAATGTGCTGTCTTCTCATGGAAATTTATACAAGAAAATTGATATAAATTCCCTTACATCTTCTCAGATCACTGTGGATAAAAGCTGGATATCATAAGCAACAGAACTCTTACAAACTCATGGAAATTGAGCAACTCTTTTTGAAAGATAAATAGATCAACAAAGAAATAAAGAAAGAAATTAAAGCCGTTCTACAATTTATTGAAAATCAATACACATCATATCCAAACTTATGGGACACAATTAAGGCTGTGCTAAGATGAAAGTGCACAGTACTATATGCCTACAACAAATGGAGAGATCTCATAATAGCCACTTAAAAACCAGTATTCCACCAAATTAGAAAATCAAAAAGAAATTAATAATTTTATTCATCAGTGCCATATACCAAAGCTAAATAAAGTTCATATAAACAATTTAGATAAACCTATAACCCCAGTGGAATAACAGTACTACTTAAATATTTCCCACCCCAGTGTCAGACAGTTTTATTGCAAAATTCTAACAGAATTTCAAAGAAGTAACACCAACACTTCTTAAAATTATTCCGTAAAATAGAAAAATAAGAAACAGTGTCCAATTCATTTTATGGAGCCATGGTTACTCTGACAAATAAAACAAATAAAAATTCAGTATAGAAAGAGAATTACAAAACAATTACCCATATAAAGACAGATGCACAAATACTCAATGATACTTGCAAAATGAATCCAAAAATACATCAAACATATCATACATCATGATAAAGTAGGCTTTAACCTAGAGATGCTGAATTGATTACTCAGTAATGAGTAAATATAAACAACCACATCAATATACTGGAAGGGAACACACACACACACACACACACACACACACACACACACACACTTCATTAGATGCCAAAAAAATGTCTTTGACAATATTGTATACACTTCAGGATAAAAGTCCTAGATATATTAGGAATAGAAGGAACATACCAAATGAAAAAAGACCATTTATAACAAGTCTTTAGCCAACATCAAATTAAATGGAAAGAAACTCAAAACAGTACCAACAAAATCAGAAACAAGACAAGCTCTTCTACTGTGTCCATTTTTATCCAATATACTACTTAAAGTCTTAGCTGAGGCATTAAGCAACTCAAAAAGACCAAGAGGATACAAATTGCTAAGAAAGAAGTAAAAATGTTATTCTTTCCAGATGGTTTGATAGCATACATAAGTGACACTAAGTTACAACTAGGGGTCTCCTAATCCTAAAACTGATAAACCTTTTCAGCCAAGTGACTGGATACAAAATGAACAAAAATAAAAATAAATTCAGTAGACCTCCTACATCAAATGAAATACCGGACTGAAAAATAAATCAAGGAAACCATATCCTACACAATATCTTTGGGTATGTCAGAAGAAGGAAAAGTCTCCAATGTTTATAGATCAGTACAATCAATATAGTAAAAATGACCATCATATCAGGATTCATATGTATTCAAAGTTATCCCACAAAAATAATCCAACACAATTCTTTATAGATATTTACAGAACAGTTATTAACTTCAATAGAAAACTGAGGATAGCAACAACAAACCTGAACAGGAGAAGAAGAGTTGCAGATATCATCATCCTCTATTTCACTTTGTACTACAGAGCAATAGTAACAAAGCACACATGATATTAGCATAAAATTAAATTCATTGCTTAATAAAGTTAATAAAGTCACATATGCATGAGCAACTAATATTTTATAAAGAAGCCAGAAATACACACGGACAAAAGAGAAAAAAATCTTCCATAATTGGTGCTGGTCAAAATTTGATGTCTGCATGTAGAAGAATGCAAATATATTCACATTTATTACCAAGTACAAAACTCAAACTCAAAGTGGACCAAATACATCATAAAGCAGACAAACTGAACCTGATAGAAGAGAAAACAGGAAATAGCACTGAACGCATTGTCATAGGAAACTACTTTCTGAACAAAATGCTGATAGCACAGGCACAAAGATTAACAAGGCAAGACTTATGAAACTGAAAGGCTTCGGTAAGGTAAAGGATTCTGTCAATAAGACAAAACAGCAGCCTACAAAAGAGATTTTTTTGCCAACTCCACAGCTGATAGAGATGTAATATCTAAAAAAAACTACAAGGTATTAAGAAATGAAACATCAACAAAACAAATCACCAAGTAAATAGTAAGATACAAATATAAACAGAACTCTCAATACAGGAATCCCAAATGGATTAGAAGCAATTAAAGACATGTCCAACGTTTTTAGTTATCAGGGAAATGCAAATCAAAACTATTCTGAGAGTCCATCTCAGACTTGTCAGAATGTCAAACATCTATAACAGAATGACAAGGATGTGGAGCAAAGAAAACACTTCTACCTTCCTGGTGGGTGTGTAAACTTGTATAGTCACTATGGAAAACAATATGGTGGTTCTTAAGAAAATTGGAAATTGATCTGCCTCAAGACCCAGCTATACCACTCTTGGACATACATTACCACAAGGACACTTGCTAACCTAAGTGCATTGCAGGTTTAATCATAATAGAAAATGGAAATAATATAGATCTCCCACAACTGAAGAATGGATCAAGAAAGAGGGTTACATTTATACAATGGAGCTTCCCTCAGTGGTTAAAAAATATGACATAATGATATTTTCAGGCCATAGATAAAACTAGAATAAAATCATCCTGAGTAAAACTAACTGGACCCAGAAAAGGAAGTATGGTATGAATTTACTTCTCAGTGGATATTAGCTCTTAAGTAAATGATAATGAAACTACAATCCACAGATTCAAAGAGTTTAGGTAAAGAGGTGTGCTATGCTTCCTGCTGTTGGTTAAGGCCACAGATGTCTCTATTAAGGGAAAAGAGAATATATTTTTGGATGAAACCAGGAAGGATCAGGTGGTAGAGTGGTGCAAGAAGAGAGTTCAGGGAAAGGTGGGTGGAATTGGGGGTATTTGATGTAGGGGAAAACCAAGTGCAATGGGAACTTCTTGGAATCTTTGATAATGACCCCAATGAGCAAGAGAACTCCTAGTAATAGAGGTCTTTGAGTCTGAATGGGCCATCTTTTGTAGCTAGGCAAGATTTCCAGTGGGGAAACTGGATTATGTTCAGTTGAGTTGTTGCTAACAACACAGCTTGATGTAAGGACGGAAGGTTGCTCTTTGAAAACTGACAGCAGTGGGAAGGCAGGAGCATTGCTAAGGACAATAGCCACACAACTCATTGAAGGTAGATATGTCTATGCTTGGAGTTATCACCTCTATTTTAGTCACTTTTTTCATTAGAGTCACATTCCCTTACACTGTAGGAAGGTATGTCCCTTCATTTTCAATTGTTAATTGCTATACCCGCAGAGAGCTAAGTGTTGGTGGCTATTGATATTCTAGTTTCTATGTCCCATCACCAGTTTTCTATTTGTAAATACTCATCCTTCTTCACCTGCCCAAAGAAGTACATCAGGAAGCCCTCAATGCCTAAGGCAAGCTAAGAGTTGGATTGAGTATTGTCTGGCTAATGATTGATTCAAACTAAAGTATGGCTTTTTGAATAATAAAGAGTTGATAGACAGACTGGGGCAGATGGTGGAGGTGAGGCTTCTTGTCAGACTCACTCGTGCATGCACACATGCATGTGCACACACACATACACACACATGCATGCACACAAACATGTACATGTATGCAGGCAAAAGGAGACACAGAGGGAGCAGAATGGAAAGAAAATGGAGCTGTAAATAGGCAGTGAGAACCATACAGGGAGACAGGTTGGTGGAGAAGCAAAGGTTAGACAGACTGCCCTAGGAAAAGGCCAAACGCTTTAAATTATAGAGAATTCTATGAGTCTTAATTAAAACACAGGAGGGATTCATTAAACCACAAAACATCCCACTATACTTTTTGGGCTGATAAGATATGCTGTATGCTATGGAAAGAGTAACCTAGACATTATCCCAGCCCAAAACCCTCCACCTCTAATCTGTCTTGACTACAAATTTTGCTGGGACAATGGTGGGGTAGATTTTGTGGTAGTAGTCAACAAATGTTTGGTTTAATTGAAGGCTGCCCCAGGAGATGGAGCACATCTGACCGTACAGACTGTAGAATCCAATGCTTGAAGGAAAAAAATCAGTGAAAGGATTCTTAATGACATTCTGCTACACTCATAGGTTGGTGCCTTGTCCAGTTCTCATCAAATAGGCTTCGTCCAGGAGCAGATAAGAGCAGGTACAGAGACCCATGTTCAGACATTATGTAGAGAATTAGTCTAAATTAGACATCTCCATTTAGTCTCTCCTCTCCTTGGAGCTCAGAGAACACAGTAGAAAGACTACTGGTGTTAGAAGAGATGGAAGATACCCGGAGAACATGGCCTACTGAATCAACAAGGAAGGGTTCACATGGGCTCACGGAGAGTAAAACAGCAATCCTGAGGCCTGCGTGGGTATTTATCATGTCCTCTGCATACACGCTATAGCTTTCAGCTTCTTGTATTTGTAGTACTTCTAATAGTAGCAATGGGTGTATCTCTGACTATTCTCTTTGCACTTAAGACTCTTTTACTCCTATTGGGTTGCCTTGTATAGCCTTGATAGGAGGGCTTTTTCCTTGTCTTTTTTTACAAAAGATTTATTATATGTAATATACACTGTAGCTGCCTTCAGACACACCAGAAGAGGGCATCAGATCTCATTACAGATGGTTGTGAGCCACCATATGGTTGCTGGGATTTGAACTTAGGACCTTCCAGAGAGCAGTCAGTTTTCTTAACCACTGAGCCACTCTCCAGCTCCCTTGCCTTGTCTTTTTGCAGTCGTTTTCAACTTGTAGGTCACAACCTCCTTGAGGGTCAAATTGTCTTTTCACATGGGTCACCCAAGATCATTTTGCATATCAGAAATGCACATTATGCTTTATAACAGTAGCAAAATTACAGTTATGAATTAGCAACATACATAATTTTATGGTTGGAGATTATGACAAAATGAGAAACTGTATCAAAGGGTCACAATATGAAGAGGGAGCTAGGAGGAGTGGACAGAGGGGAATTTCTGGTTGGGATTTATTATATGAGAAAAGAATGTATGTTCAATAAAAACTGAGAACATCAATTCTGATACTTTCTTAAACTTTTAAACTATGGAACAATTAATGCCTTAATAATAAATAATTTAAATTTTTCATTTCATGTTATACCACGTCAATCCTAGAACTGGTTTAGCATTTTTTTTATTTACTTAAATTTTTCTGATTATAAAACAAATCATGAAAATCTTTTTATACAATAATGAGACTATAGTTTTAAATTTTACTGTATTTACATTTTTCTAGTTCTATTTTTAATAATTTTTCTAAAATATATGGTAGTATATGATGTTTTTGGTTTGGTTTGGTTTGGTTTGGTTTGGTTTGGTTTGGTTTGGTTTGATTTGGCTTGGCTTGGCTTGGCTTGGCTTGGCTTGGCTTGGCTTGGTTTGGTTTGGTTTGGTTTGGTTTGGTTTGAGACTGTCTTGATATGTAGCCCTTGCTATCCTAGACTTCACTATGTACAACATGCTGGCCACAAGGCTTGGTTCAAATTTGGTATAGATAAATCCTACTCTTATCTTTGGTTTTCATTCTTAGCCCAAATGCATGTTAAATTTCTCTTCTATTTTTTCTTTTGCATGGACATTTTAACATTAATACTTGTGTCTGTTGAAAGTTCTCAGTTAGTTTAAACAACAGAGATGCATAAATGAAGATATTTTGCTTTAAATATGATGTTAGAGGAGTAAAGTTAAAAAAAAAACATTGATAAAGAGTATCTGTGGAAAACTGTTGCCTCCCACACCCTGTGCAGACCCAGTTCATCCTCCAGACCTTGGAGGACTCCGCTGAGGAATTAAGCCAAAAGACCTTCTGCAGACTACCGGCTTATCTTTGAAAGAAGTTGCCCTACAAGTTCAGCTGAGATACAAGTATGCCTGTGACCAACGCCTACTGCCTGAGGACATCTGCAGACAACCAAGCCTTGGTGACCTTCGCTTGTGACTCCCTCTTGACTCTTTCCTGACTTCCCCCTGCAATGTTTATGTTATGCAAACATTTTAATCCTTGAGTTTTCGGTTCCAGTTCTTACCTGCCTAAATAAGCTCAAAACACACCCAAGTAAAGTGTCACCTTGATAGAACTCTACTTGGGGTTCCCCTCTTTGTTCTCTTGACCCGTTTCATTTTACAGGTCCTGTCTGACCTCTGGTCTGAAGAGAACCACAGACCTGAGTGAGACTGCGGGCCAGTTTCATTCCGAAAACCACTCAGAGCCTCAGGCAAAACAACAGCAATCTTGAGGCTCTGTTTGGGCAGGCGTTGTTGAGAAGCATCTCTTTTACACTGGCATACGCCCTTTCCGATGAGTCTTCATTTACGGTTTATTTCTATCATCCCAGGTTGGCAAATTTTTCCAGGGCTAATTATCGTCTGTCAGCCAAAATGTATTTTCTGTGTCATTTAACAAATTCTAATCAGTCAGTATTCTGAAATGTGATGTTTAATTGATGTGAATTCAAAGTATTATCAGCGTATTCCTTCATATCCATCCTTGGGATTCAAAAGCCGCCACAGACATCAAATGTCCTTTGAACACAAAAGTGATAATGAGAAGAAGAATTTCTTACCAAATGCATAGGATAGAATAGATTTCTTCCCTGCCCAACATCAAAGAATCTAGGCAAAAGAAGTGTTCGAACTGCCAAACAGTAAATCAAAAATTCAGTTTTCTTGCTAAGTAAACAATTTAAAATCCTTGTCTCTTCCCAGGTTTGTGTTGTAATTTAATCTTCAAGCAACAGTTCAAATGTAGATTTTGTTTATTTGTTTGTTTGTTGCCTCGCTGAACAATCATCAAATATATGTACATATATAAATATACATAGTTATATATTTTAATATATTTATATATATTTATATGTATATATAATCTATTGTTGTTATTTTGTAATGCATAGCCTATGAACCTACTTCCTGGGCATGAAGCGTGCAGTAATGTTAAAAAAAAAATTGTGAAGCAAAGGTTTGATCAGCCCTGCACATCTTGCATGTCACTCCCTAGAACGATGTCTCACACAGTGATAGAACTAACCCATTTTTCCTGGTTATCATGTCAGATTTGACATCTGAATAAGCCTTCCTGCTGTTCTTCACTTTAGCTAAGCATATTGCCTCTCAAGTAGGGCATAGTGCACTTAAAACCTGGCAGGAAAATGAAACTTGTTGGATTTTCCTTCTTTCTTGCATTTACTCAAATTTTACTTTACTTGCATTTTACTCTCTGCTTGGGATATTTTCATCTAGTCTTGTTACCTGCCCTGCATTTCTGACTTTGTTAGAAACTTAAATTTGCAGGAGCTGCTGCACCATGATCCAACAAGTCGACATTTTTTTGTCTCTTTCCACGTGTAGTTTCATTTGTCATCTTAAATCAAAATCACTATTCTAAATACATTTTAATTAGTATAAGAAAAATACACACCTGTTCTGATTATTATTGTTCTACATGAGATTAAATGTTTTAAATGGCTTGTCCTTTGCAGGTAACCCTTTGGGGTTGTATCTCCCCAGCCTTAAATCTTCTTAATCTAAGTAAAAATGACCCCATTATCTATCACAAAACCACAGTGTTTCTCATTTCATTATAATGCATTCCATGTAAACATTGGCAGCTAACAAAATATATCAAAATATCTTCTTCTACAAGCGAGTCAAAATCATGACTAAACAGTTGGAGGATTAGCTCAGTGGTAAAGACTACTATGGATTCACTACTACTGATTGCTCTGCCAGGGACCAGGTTTGATTCCCAGCACCTCACAGCTATCTGTAACTTCAATCTCTGGAGATTAAGTATCCTTTTCTAGCCTCTATTGGCACCAAGTAGACATATTGGTCTACACATACACATTCACACTATTTAATAATATTAATAAATAAAAAATAAAAGCTATAACTAAAATTTAATGAAAGTTTTAAAATATGGTACCCAGGACCTGATCCCAACTTATTTACTTGGAATCAACAAGAATAATTTAAAAGGAGCATTATTAGTATGTTTGAAAGGTGAAGTTCACATTTTCACTGTTCCACAGGCTTCCTGCTGTGATAGATAATAGGTATACCCAGATTAAGTGTGTTTTCTGGTACATGTGCAGAACTTTTCAGAATATCTTAGCGTTTTTGTCAGTGTAGTCAATAAAATACACTCAGCCTTTCCAAAACTCCAAACATGTCTGGGCACACTCCAATCCACTGAGCTGAAGACCTTTTGTGGAAGGAAGCCAGTTCTCCCCCTCACAAGGTAACCTTGGACCTACCTCAGCTTATCCAGACACCGAAATGGAATTTTTAACCATTCTCTGTTTTCAGGCTTTTGAAGTCAAACCCTTTTTGGGTTCTTGATTGTAGATAGATAACATGTAAACCAATGCATCATAAATTTCCATTCATCATAAAATTCTATGACAAAAAGAGTAGGGTGTATTTGCTCTTTCTTGTTTGAGGGGCATTAATTACAATAGTCAAAACAAAGTAAAATCATGCTTCAGGAGAATACATTAACACATTTTTATGTTTTGAAATTATAATACAATTGCATCAATGCTCTTTCTTTTCCTCCTTCCAGTCCTACCTATGTCCTTTTTTCAATTCCATTGACTCTTTTTTAATTATAGATAGATAGATACATAAGAAGATAGATAGATAGAAAGATAGATAGATAGAGATAGAGATATTTTGATATATTGATATATAGTTATTCCTAAATATTAAATGCCACCTACTCAGTATGCACAATGTTACTTGTTTTTGTATGATACAAGGGCTTACATCTTAGTATTAGATAATGAGTTAGGGGATCTATTTTTCCTGCTCTCAGTATTTCATAGCTGCCTGTAGGTCTTTGTCTAGGGCTAAGGACTGATGTGCTATTCTTCTTACATGTTATCATTCCTTTTGGTGTTCAGTGTTCCATCAGCAGCCATACTGATAAGTTTCCATGGGTATACCTACCTGACATTTCTAGGTAACAAAATTCTCACAAACCTTTTTCTTTTTCTCTGGAAATTGCAGTCTTTCCATTCACTTTTCTGCAATTATTGCGGTGTACTTCAGGTGCACGAGACAAAGGCAACTTCCTGGGACTAGAGAAATCATGGATATTTGAGAATAACTAACACCTACTATCTTAATAGAACAGCCTAAGTCTTTTTTTTTTTTTATTTAGTCATATTTTTTTTTTTCATTTTTTACAATCCAGATTTTATCCCCCTGCTGGTCCACCCTCTGACTATTCCATATTCCACCCCTCCCCCAACCCAGTCTCCATAAGGGTGCCCCTCCCCTAAACCTTTCCACTCCTTGGGTCCTCCAGTCTCTTGAGGGTTATGTTCATCTTCTCTGACTGAGTCCAGACCCGGCAGTCATCTGCTGTGTATGTGTTGGGGGTTTCATAGCAGCTCGCGTATGCTGCCTGCCTGGTTTGTGGTCCAGTGCCTGAGAGATCTAGGGAGACCATGCTGGAAATCAGTCTGGTGATTCTTAAGTCGTATCTGTATTATAAATATTTATCTTTTTAACCACAATTATGTGTCCTTCTTACTCTTGAGAAGGAAACTTCTTGTTGAAATAGATGGAGTATCCTTTTAATATTCTTTCTCAAACAGATCTTTGAAAAGAGAGCTGAAAAATGATGTATGAGAATATAATGAAATATGAAATGCTTACAGCTTCATTTATTTAAGTAAACTTTTAGTCATAATAATGACACAAGTATGGCTCTGTTATTTGGAATTTACTACGGGATGCACATTTATTTTTCCTTCCAACTGATTTCTCATAAGATATAGAAACTCTTTGTTGCATCCTTCCTGAGAAGAAAAAGCTACCTCTCTTACCATGGCAGTCTAATAGATATAGATACAAATCACTATCAGATCAATAAAATTTGTTACTAATTATAGACTTCTCTCAATGTTATAATTTACAGAGGTAAATCATTGAACTGTGAACTACTTAATACATTGTAGTACTTTTTAAACTTAGCAGAATTTTGAAACTTTCTGCTACTTTATGGCTTCTATCAAATAACCAACTATGGAATCAAGCTATAACCCCGAAAATATTTGTTATCCCACTTCTCATTGTCAAATTTTTGATTATAGTAGGGTAAGGAGTCTGTTCTTAATGGATATAACAAACTGGAAAATAAAGATGTATAGTGGAGAGTTTTCTAGAAATGGTCTCCCAAGATAACATTTGAGGTGATAGTCCATGTGAGATTCAAGGACATTCCAGAATGATACATCTGTACACTTTTGGGGGAATGAGTTCTAACATAGTTGATATCAGATAGTGATGGAATGAAAAGTGTTAAAAATATTTAAACAGTGTTTCTGCTCAAGAAAGACTATAATAAAATAATTTTTCCTTTATGTCTCATATACTAGTCAATACCGTCAGAAGAAATGGTATTGAGAATTCTGCATAGTTTGAAGCAATGAAAGACTAATCTTAACTATGTAAATAATCAGAGAGAATGGAAATGACAGGATTTTCAGTGAGATCAACCATGTGCACAAAGTAATCTTTACCATAGCTTTTAGAAATGAATTGTGAAACATTCTATGCTAGTCATTAGTAATAGCATTTTAAAACAGTGAACATGATTGAATTTGTAGTGAGGTATTGGAAATTTGAAGGAGAAAGTAAGTAGAGAACAAAACCTAATAATTTATTATGAGACAACAGAAATTTAAAACTTTAAAAATACTAAGAAAATATATAATTGTCTCAATTACATATCTATCCTCTAA
This sequence comes from Montemys delectorum, assembly GCA_019843815.1. Classification (NCBI taxonomy): domain Eukaryota; kingdom Metazoa; phylum Chordata; class Mammalia; order Rodentia; family Muridae; genus Montemys; species Montemys delectorum. The sequence goes on from JADRCD010153355.1 coordinate 46,457, forward strand.
TAAAGATAGCACTTTATTTATTCTTTTCCGTGTTGATTGATTTCTTATAATGTGACAAAAGAAAACACTGATTAAACTTAAAGGAAGACTTATTTCATCTAATGGTATTTGAAGAACTGTATCAGTAGAGCTGGAGGAAGCTGTTCTAATTGGATAACAAGAGAATGAGAGAATGTCTTAGTAACTAAACAAGCAGCAAAGCTAAGTATAGATTATGTTAAATTGGGAAGGTTCTATACAGAGGAAATAGCAATAATAAAACCAAGAATGTGTTCTTTGGATTATGTGAAATATAGGATTAGCAAAAGGTGTTCAAATTACTTGAAAATACAACTAATACTATGTAGGATTGGCAGCAATGAACTGTATTTTATATATCAAGAAAAATTATTCATAACCAAAAATAAATAAATATATGTTTTACTTACACATAATGTGTTTAATAAATAAAATATATATTCACTTAGAGACTGAAACTTCTATGACTTTTACTCTCTCCAATAGGGTACAAGTGTCCTAATAAAAAAACTCCCTTGTTAAAAATCATGGGTCTCAATGAACTTAATGTAGAAGAACTCAAACAAGAATATCAGATTTGAAGGAATGGCTAGAGTGACAAGTTACAAATAGAAAGGCTGTTTCTTTAGAAGAGAAAGAACTTTTCAGGGAGGTTGCTGCCAGGTGGTAAGAAACTTCCAAATGTTAAAGACTCATGGACTCAATGCTGTGGGGGACGAATAGAAGCAACCAAATTGTGAAAGCTCACTAATAGAAGTCACAGTTTAATGGGTTATGAAGATATGGAGGCTTCTTGAAAATCAGACGTAACTAAGAGAGTGTATCCTTTCTGTTTTTTATTCTCTTTCTTGCCCCTTGGTTACCATGAAGTGAGCAACCTCCACCACTGTTATTGACACTCTCATGACATTCTTATTCATCTCAAACCCAGAGTAACTGAGACAGCTAACAGTTCTTTAAAGCCACTCTAACCCTAATAAAAATAATCTTTTATCCTACAAATTAATATCTCTAAGGCATTCTGTCACAGTGACAGAATGTTCGTTGATATGAAGTAGCAAATGAACAAATTTTCCTGCAGATTTGCTTTCTAACATTTTATTTTCATACATATTTTTATTAGTAATTAGATTTTCCTCCTGGATTTATCTATTTCTTAATCTTCTATTGCTAAGAATTCTGCCTGAGATAATTAAGCTAAAATTAAAACTTTTAGTGAGGTCCTAATTTAAGAAAATTTGTATAGCAAGAAGTACAAAAATGGCCCCCAAGTGCACATGAACTGAGGGAAACAGTGTTTCATTTTTCTTATCATAGAGTTGTTTTCCTAGAATGCTAGAAATATATTCTCATTTACCAAGAAAATCTCTTAGGACACGTGAACATAGATAATGTTCTTGGTAATTGCTTCATAGACACTTTGCATTTTTCATATTTAATATAAGCTTCTTATGCCATTGAGTGTTTGAAGAGCATTGAATTAGTCATTACATTCCAATTACCTGTATTTATCATGAAGACAAAATGGAAAATTTAACACTGTCAGTTTGATGTGTGATTTAAATCTGATATTTGTATTTTATGAGCCATGTCAACATGCCATCACACCAATTTGGCACACCAAGTGCCAAATGGCCAGCCATATAAACATACATACAAGTAACATTGTATAGATTCAAGTGGTTATCTTTCAGAACACATAAGAATATAACATACATATACATATATGAATGCAATGACAAATAATAACAAGAAGAAATCATGAATTTAAAGGAGAGTAGGGAAAGGTATATAGGAGGGTTTGAAAAAGAGAAAAGCAATAACAATATCAATAATAAATAACAAAAAATTACCAAATTAAAAACAGTATTTGAACAGCCACCACTGTATTATGATTTGAGAATTGGAGGCTGTGAAAGCATAGAATTAAAAAAGAAAAAAATATTTGAATGATTTTTTTCTTTAATTGAGAAAAACATATATTCATGTTAATTGCACAACTGCTCACAAAAAGTAATTTAAGCAGCCTTTGTACCTCTCAGCAATTGGATGGATAAATATAATATGTATGCATAAGGTAGCTTTATAGTTTATTCATATAATGTGGATAAAATGATGTTATTTTAGGAAATTATATGGAGCTGCAGATTATAATGTTATATGAAATAAACCAACCTCAAAGAGACAAATATCATGATTTTCTTCCATAAGTAAGGAAAAAGAAGATGGATGTGAAGTTCAAAAGGACCCTTAGGCTGAAGCAGAAGTGCAAAAGAAGAAGATGTGTAAGAAGTGGTACTAGAAAGGAGAAGTATACATGATTATTCCAGTTGACTCAAAATTATTCCAAAGCATATCAAACTGAATCAATTTGACAAAAGAACGACAAGGTAAATTAAAATTTACTATGCTTTCTTCTAGTATACTACTAAAGAATTCTTTAATAGTGGCCTTCAGTTTCTGAGAATTTTAAAAACATCTGAGAATTACTACAATTGATAGAAAGATAGATTATAGATAGACAATAAATTCTATAGATAAGTAAATAGAATAAGAGATAATAGATAAATTTTATGCATATATGTGTGTAAATAGATACATGATAGACGGATATGATAGACAGATAGATGACAGATGATTGAAATTTAAATAAATAAATGATATATAATTAATAGATGATGCATAAAAGTGACCATTAGGCTATTATAAAAATATCATGACATATAAAACAGTTAGAGGCTTAAGCCACTTCATTTAATAGTTAGAACAGAGTAAAAACAAAACATAAAGAAGTTGGAGTAACACGTATACAGTGTTTTTACTGAAGAGCTCAGGAAGATCCCTAATATATATGTAAATCAGCAAAAACAAGATCATTCAGGATCCCTGAAGTACATCTATGTCAGAGAAAACAAGACCATTCAGGTTTTCCAGTATTGCTAAGAAATTTAAAATTCCCAGGCAGTAGTGACGCACCTTTAATTCCAGCACTTCAGAGGCAGAGGCAGGCAAATCTATGATGTTGCAGCCAGCCAGGTCTACAGAGAAAGTTCCAGGACATACAGGGTTCCATAGAGAAACCCCTCCTTGAAACAAACCAACCAATCAACCAACCAACTAAGAAAAGCAATTTAAAGCAACTAAAACATTGAGAAAATTTGAGAATACATATCATAACCTCTAATTAATTTATTTCCATATAATAAGTTTCTAAAAATAACATCAACTGCACTTAAAGATAATAGGAATGGGATTATTAACATTGAGTGACCTGTCCACTAAATCTATCATGCACAAAAGAGCTGGAATAGTAATTTTATCTGAATGGAACCCCTTAGAACTGCAGAAAAGCAGAATTGATAAAACTTGAAATTAATTGTGGAATGAGTAAAAAAAGATCTTTCTATTTTACTAAAAATAGAGTATACTTCTTGAGGACTGCTGGATATGGCTAAATTCATCAAGTGCTCGCTGCACAAGATAGAGGACCAAACACGCGCATAAGTCTGAGTGGAGTAATACATAGTTGTAATGAAAGAGTTCAGGAAGCCTACACAAAGAACCCTGGGGTTTTCTGTATAGATATTTTTCGAAATCATCAAAATCTAGGTTTAATGATTGAAGCTTTCTCAAAACACAAGATGGAAAACAATTAAACAGACCCTCAAGATTGACATTTGAGCTCTACCAGAATGTTTATGTGCAGACACTTAAAGTTGTACAGATCAGTGACAATCAGGCCCCTTTTTGTGACTCATAAACTAGAATACACAGACGCATCAAAAGAGCTTCTCTCAGTTGTCCCTTTATTCAACTATTTGAATATACATATACACAGTTTGCCTAAAACATTGGTTGACAATACACAAACATAAAAACACCAAACAATATTTATATTTATGAGTAATAATAAAAGTGAAATTTTATTACCAGTGGTCATTTAAAATGATTTGTTTTATTTTTAACAATAACAATAAAGTTTTAATACACAGCTTCCACTATGTAACAATCCTTCACCTAGTTATTCCTGAGTGATAAGGGTATGCGCCAACAAGGCTTAAACACTGAGAAGATTCCTGAAGCTTTATTAATTATTGACCAAAAGATTGATATAACACAAAATTATATATATACATATGTATATGTATATATATGTATGTATATATATGAAATTTATATTCCGAAAATAATTTAATTGGACTTACCTTTGAAGAAGTCACCAAAATGTACTATGGGGTCTGGAGCAGTCTCACACTGGAAGAACACATTTTCACTTGTAGCAATGTAAGTGGGGAAAAATATTTTCAAACAAATTAAGTTTTTGTTTGGTGTGCTAGAACATTCCACATGGAATTTCTTATATGTTTGAATTTCTTATTTTTTTAAATTTATTTTTACTTTATGTATTTATTTGTTTATTTTACACTCCATATTTTATCCCCCTCATCCATCCTTCTACTGATCCACATCCCATACCCCCTCCCCATCCCTGTCTCCACATGGATGTCCAAACCCCCCACCCAAACTGACCTCTAAGACTCTCTGGGGCTTCCAGTCTCTTGATGGTTAGGTGCATCATCTCTGAATGAACACAGACCCAAAAGTCCTCTGCTGTATGAGTGTTGGGGACCTCATATCAGCTGGTGTATGCTGCCTGTTTGGTGGTCCAGTGTTTGAGAGATCTTGGGGTCCAGATTAACTGATACTGCTGATCCTCCTACAGAATTGCCCACCTCCTCAGCTTCTTTCAGCCTTCCCTAATTCAACAATAGAGGTCAGCCACTTCTGTCCATTGGTTGCATGCAAATATCTGCTTCTGACTCTTTCAGCTGCTTGTTGGGTCTTACAGAGTGTTGTTATGCTAGGTCCCTTTTTGTGAGTGCTCCATAGCCTCAGTAGTATTGTTAAGCCTAGGGACCTCCCCTTGAGCTGGATCCCACTTTGGGCCTGTTGCTGGACCTTCTTTTCCTCAGCCTCCTCTCCTTTTCCATCCCTGTAATTCTTTCAGACAGGAACTATTATGGGTCAGGATTGTGACTGTGAAATGCCACCCACTCACTCATTTGATGCCCTATCTTCGTGTTGGAGTTCCCTCTCCCTACTGCTGGACATTTCATTCATCTAAGATCCCTCCCTTTAAGTCCTGAGAGTCTCTCACTTGCCAGTTCTTTGGTGCATTCTGGGGGGTACCCCCAAGCTCCTACCTCCCTAGGTATCCTGTTCCATTCTTTCTGCTGGCCCTCAGGGCTTCAGTCCATTTCCCTCACCTAATACCAAATCAGGTTCCCCTCTTCACCAACTCCCTCTCTGTCCACTTTCCCTCCCAGGTCCCTCTCTCTGTCCCCACTTGTGATTGCTTTCTTCTCTTTCCCAAGTGGTACTGAGGGGTCCTCACTTGGGAACTTCTGCTTGTTGAACTTTCTGAGTTCTGTGGACTTTATCTTGGGTACTCTGTCCTTTTCTTTCTTTTTTTCTTTTTTCTTTTTTTTTTTTTTTTTTTTTT
>JADRCD010153360.1:0-30623 GCA_019843815.1 Montemys delectorum
CTCTCTCTCTCTCTCTCTCTCTCTCTCTCTCTCTCTCTCTCTCTCTCCCTCTCCCTGCCTGTTGTCTGAAGAACAGGTTGTAAGCTCTCAGCTTCTGCTCCAGCACCATGTCTGCCATGCCTGTTGACATGCCTCCCCCTTCCATGATGATCCTGGAGTAACATTCTGAAACTGTAAGAGGCCTCAGTTAAATGTTACATTTTATAACGTGCCTTGACCATGGTGTCTCTTCACAGCAGTGGACATTTACTAAAACAACACCCACGGCTTTGTCATGTCTCCATAGTGAGCAAGGTGTGTGTTCTGCCTATGACACTGGGTTCGCCCACACAGCATACTCACAACAACGCAGTCTGGATGTAGGTTTTAAGAGCAAAAGTTTAAGTGTGATTGTGCTGGGTGATTGTCTTTCTTCCTTTATGCCATCACTGCGAGAAGAGCAAACCACAGCTAAATTATTTATTCAAACAAGAAATGTAAAACTAGAGCTGCAATTGGGACTCAAGTCTAGCCAACCCAAGGTGACAGTATGTGACAAAGAATAAGTGATGCTTGTTTAAAGCCATGCAGAGGGAGGTGGCTTGTTATACATCCATACTCTGGTGGTAGCTGACAGATACACTTGTCAACTACTTGCCATTTTCTCTGTCTCAGAGAAATGTACTACAGCATGGAAATTGGGTTGTAGTTTTCTCACTATTAAAGTGGCTTTCAGGTTGTAGTCCATGCAGTAAATACTTAGCTGTCTGTCTCCTAAACAAAAAGGCCAAGAGTCTGACAGTTGATTATTCCATGAGATTGGATGCCAGAGCAGCACCAATCTGGTACTAGAGTTCTGGAAGCTTCTAGAGAGATGCTGGTCCTCAGTCTACACTGCAATCCCAAAGAAGTAAGGTTATAACAACAATGAAGAAATGCCTTAAGAACAGGATAGATGGACTTGCCAGCAAGACTGAGGGCAAGCTTGCTAAGAGCAACATGTCCTCTGCCATGTCCTTTTATGTGGGCTGCTCGCAGAGGGGTTTTAGTGACTCCAAGTGAAGACAGGTTGACAGCCTAGATTAACACATGGGTTCGGGTCATCATGCTTTCTTAGTGAGCACTCTAACCACTGAGCAATCCCACTAGTCCTGTCCCGATTTTTGAAGGCTTTTGTTTGGTTTGGTTTATTTTTTGTTGTTGTTGTTGTTGGTGGTGGTGGTGGTGGTGGTGGTGGTGATGGTGGTGGTTTGTGTTTTAGACAAGGTCCCATTATGTACTCTTGGCTGTCCTGGAACTTTCATTGTAGACCAGAGTGGTATCGAATTTCCAGAGATCCTCCTGTGTCTGCCTCAAGTGCTGGGATATGTTGTATACCACCATTCCTGACTTTTTGCTTGCTTGCTTGTTTGTTTTTTAAGACAAGGACTGTCTATATAGCCTGGGCTGTCCTGGAACTTGCTTTGTAGATCTAGGTAGCCTTGAACTCACTGAAATCTGCCTGCCTTTGCCTCCTGAGTGCTAAGATTAAAGCACCTCCATGCCTTGTGCTTCCTGACGTAATAGACCATGACACTTAGATCCACAAACACTGCTGTAAAGGATATGAGAGTAGAAATGCCTGGTGGTTCTTGTGAGACTCTGTAGCCCTATAGACATGTTAACTCATCCCTCACCTCCCCCCACCCTTTTACCCTATCACCCCATCTTATAACTGTCTCACTACTATCAACTGATGCCATATTTCCCATTTTCTTCCATCAAGTCTATTTTGTTATATTGTTGAATGTTTAATTTTTTTGTCAGTCTAATACATATTTGAAATGATTTCCCATTGACTTATTTCACTTTAAAATGCTTTATTTTTATTAACATGTGCAAACTGCATAAATTAATGAGGTTCAGTGTGATATCCTGACACATATACACATCATGTACTGGTTGGGTCCCCCTCCCTCTGTAAGTTCGCCCACTATCAACTTCTAACAATCACTAATGTACAGTCAGGATATTGTTTTCAGCTTTACATGTGAGAGAGAACATATGATTGCCTTTCTGTCTGGTTGTCTCACATACTGTATTATGCTCCAGTGTGTCTGTTCTATTGCATGTACCAGCTTTAAAAAGATGCCAAAGGAATCCAATATCCTAAAGCAAAAGACAGACAGTTACCATAATGAAAATGCATGTGAAACTGTAAAAGTGACTTTTATTCTCCTGTTATAACTTCGTGGGGAGGCTTACTATCTCTGTCTGCTAACCTAGGCCTAGGCCTGGAAACTTCCATACAATCTTATCTAGGCCTAGAATGCTTTCAGCCTCTGAGATTTGCTACTGAATAAGCTCACTCTTTCTTGTTCTCTCTGATCTCTGGCTGTCTGGTTCAACTCAGCTGTTCTGGCTTAAACTCCTCCCCTTATTTAATCTGACTTTTCTCTCAGCTTCTGAATTGTTCTGCTTGACCTCAAACTAATACTAGCAATCTGTTCTAATCTTCTGGCTCCTTCTCATTTTCTTTTTCATTCTGTCTTTACCTGTGTCTAGCTTGTTTTTTCTTCAACCTGTCTCTGTAAAACTCTCCCTTGTAAAACTGCCTTCTCCCTCTCTGTGCTGTTCTGCTCTCCCTTTCAATTCTACTGTACTGCTCTCCATGAACTCTACTGTACTCCTGTACTCTCTTCCTCCTATACTGTCTGTCTCTCCCTAAGTAGCTTCCTTTTCCTCTCTCTTCTCTTTTTTTTTAATTTTGAGACAGGGTTTCTCTGTATAGCCCTGGCTGTCCTGGAACTCACTCTGTAGACCAGGCTGGCCTTGAACTCAGAAATCTGCCTGCCTCTGCCTCCCAAGTGCTAGGATTAAAGGCATATGCCACCACTACCTAGCCCTCTCTCTTCTCTTAAGAGTTGAGTATATCCTATTCTGTCAAATCTTTCTCTGATTTGTTACTTTTTCTGCCACTCAATTAGACATCACTTCCAAACATGGGTGCTTCCTTCTACAAACTAACTTTACCTTCATTGTTTGGGATTAAAGGTGAGTACTAAGGAGGTGTCTGTATTCCAGCCAGAGGTATTAAATGTGTGTGCCAAGAGCTGAGCCACACATCTAGAAACAGGTTCAAATAGCATACAACATGAAACTGTAGATCACACTGGTAGATACTGAAAAGAGAAGCAGAAAAGTTCAAAACTTATCCATATGATCAACTACAAAGATAAATATGAATGGAGACTAGAACAAACAAAATCTGAAGCAAACTCAAGACTAATAAAATGACAGATGGTTATATATCTACAACCTTAAATATGGATAGACAAAAATCCTCAATTGAAAGATACAGACCAACTGAAGAAAGTGAAGTCCCAACAACATGCTGCCTGCAAGAAACTCACCCACAAGTGAGGTCATACACAGACAGATGAGGAAAGATAGAAAAGGATCCTCTGTGCAAATGGAGACTCAATGTGTGCAAAAGTGATGTGCACATCCCAACATACATGTAATAAATACATGTGAGAAATATATAAGTCAACACATGACTTTTTGTCTATTTGGTAAATGAAAATGTAATGATGAGGCCTCTTGAGTGAGGGACACTTGTTAAAGTAATAAGATGGAGAGCAATTGAGAAAGACAACTAATGTCAACAAAAACTTCAAAGAAAATTTAACTTCAATTAAAGAAAAATATGCCAATATGCAAGCAAGACACAAAGTGAGAAGACAGCACATGAGTCTGCAATAGATCAGCCATGGGTTCCATGAGGACTGAGTACCTACCTACAAAGAGGTCTGTTTGACATCTGGAAGCCTTAACTTAGCTGGAAGCGTTAACTGTTCTTTAACTCATTAGCAGAGTAAAGGAACAGGTTACAGGGGTGGCACTCTTTGCTGAGGTGCAAGGAACTGACAAAAGTCTTGCTCATGCAGACTTGCCGGCCTTCTTTAGAATTTTAAAATGTTTTTATGTGTGTTTGTATCTTGTCTGCATGCTGTGTGTTTCCCTGTGTGTACAGTGCCTACAGAGGTTAGAAGGTGTCAGATACCCTGACACTAGAGAAGCAGACAGTTGTGAGCCTCCATGTGGGTGCTGGGAACCAAGCCCAGGCCCTCTGCAAGAGCAACCTGTGCCTCTTAACCTCCAAGCTCTTAACTCATCAGCCCCTTCCTGACTAGTTTTCATTGTCATCTTGGTACAATCTATAGTCACCTGCCAAGAGAAAATTTTAACTGAAGAATTTCCCAAATTAGATTGGCCAGATGCCATGTCCGAAAGAGATTGTGTCAGCTTATGATTTTATATGAGAGGTCCCAGGCCACTGTGGGCACACTGTCCCTGAGCTGGATAAGAAGGCTAGCTGAGGAGGCTGGAGAGTGACCCAGCAGGGTTCCTGCTTCCGGGTTCCTGCTTGAGCTCCACCTCTGACTTCCTTCAATGGTGGATTATGACCTGGAAATGTACACTGAAATAGATCCTCTCCTCCCTAAATTGCTTAGGCTAGGGTGTTATCACAACCCAGAGAAGTACCTGGAAGAGTCCTTACCACAGCATCCTAAAAAAAACACAATTTCAGTGATTTTTTTTAAACAACATAAAATGTGCCCAAACTATACTCATCCAAACAGAAAGAGACTGACGAAAGTCCTCTTCTCACATATCACTGGCCAGCACCAGCACCTCCACAGCATGTGGGATGTGTGTGAAAACATGAGCAGAAGCAAAAAATATTTAGGGGAGTTTAATCAATTCACAAATCAATTTAACTTTTCGTGATTTATTCCAGGGAGATCCTAGCCAAATTCCACCTTGATTTTGCTCAGTGGTTTCACTTTCCAGCACATCCACCCTATGCAGACACTGGAAAAGGTATGGAGCCCTCAAAAGATGCCTGAACCAGCCCATGTCAACATTACTTTACAGGCTCACATACTGAGTGAAATCAAATTTAGGCATTTCATGCAGTCCTTGAGAATCATGAGGCCCAGAGTGGGGAGCGTTGCTCCCAGCAAGAAGCTGAGAGGAGTCTTGAACCGATGACTGCCTATCTAAGTCACAAGACAAAATGTCAAAGAATCCTTAGGCTAGGTTAGAGGTTACTGCACACGAGCCGCTCAACCACCAGAAGACTGAAACTATCCCCCAAACTCTGGGGAAAATGCCTGATTTGTCCAGTTGTCAACAAAGGAAAATGTATTAGCTGTTTCTAATAGATTCTGCAAATTTTACAGTCTGTTTTGTCAGTCTGTATACACATAGGTGGTGCTCTGAAATAGAAATGTCCCCTACAGGTTCATGTACTTGACCATCTGGTCCCCAGCTGGTGGCACTGTTTGGGGAGGTCATAGAACCTTTTACAGGGGAAGCCTTTCTGGAGGAAGCAGTCACCCCACTTCCTGCTTTCCATCTGTCATCTTCCTGTATGAGGATGAAATGTGATCAGCCAGCTTCCTGCTGCTATGGAATGTGGCTCTGATGTCCTGGCTTTCTCACTGTTGTAGACTCTGCCCATCTGGGACCATAGGCTAAAGTGAACGCTTTCTTCCTCAAGTTGCTTTTGGCCATGGATTTTATCACAGTAACAGAAAAATGACTGATGCAGTGTGTGTATACATACACAGACAAATGTTTAATGCAAGGGAATGTGCTAAAAGTCTCCCATTGCCAGGCAGAGGCTGGGATTCACTGATGAGCATTGGTTTTGCATTTGAGAGAGCCCAAGTCTGATCTCTCGCCTCCCCACCACTCTAATGGGCACTATTTCTCCTTTATGTCCAACTAAATTATAGGAGTCTTGTCTCTGAGTTCAACAACTGCATGAGAAGAAAGGTCTGTGTTTATTTGTGGCTCTTTCCGCCCTTCCCCCCTCCACACACACACCAAAAAAAAAAAAAAAAAAAAAAAAAATCTCCTGGGAGAAGCATAGCTAAGCTGACCCATTTCTTAAGTTTGTGGTGGACAGGGCGCTACAACCACTGCATTGAAATTCGAAGTGATTGTCTTTGCATTTGTGCTTTTTAAAGGTGTGTTTTATTATTTTTTTAATTACACATGTGTACACACAGGTGTGGAATTGTGCACGTGAGTGCAGTACTGACAGAAGCCAGCAGAGGGAGTGAATTCTCCTGATGCTGGAGTTCTAGGCAATAGCGAGCTGCCTAGTGTGGGTGCTGAAAACCCAGCTCAGGTCCTCTGCAGAAGCAGTATGCGCTCTTAACAACTGAGCTGTCTATTCAGCCTCTGTATTTTGTGAGTGAGTTCAGATAGGGCAACCAAGGCTATGCTGGGGGCTCAGGTCTGGACTCTCACGAAGTCTTTCTAGAAGGGCTAATGATGGGTGCTCATCTTGGGGGCAAGCAAGGTATCTCAGCCAATGTGACACGGCCCCACTCGACAGGTGGGTGAGCAAGGATCTCTATCCCACCCTGATCCACACAGGCTGCAGCTCCACTGGGAAGGGGGCTCATATTGTCATAGGTCAGGGCTGTGGCCTGGAGAAAGGATAGACAGGTCTGTCCTTGCTGTTGTCATGCGTTCCCACTGTCCATCCCAGTGCATGGGCTGTAGTGGCAGCTTTGAGGAATCCACAGAGACAGGGGAATAGGAACCTTTGGTGGACATGAGGAGAGTGGGACATAGGGAGCTGAGGCTTCAGAGACGCAGGGGAGCAGACAAGCCAGGGGCTGACTTATGAGCTGGCATAGGAAGTCCATAGCCCAGATGGGGACCTAGGAGGTCTGAAGGTTTAGAAGATATGACAGAGAGATGACAAAATGACCTGACCCATCACCACTCCCTTCCTGCCAACTGCCCTGAACCAGGTTCTGCTGGTTGATCTTTGAATCCTCAGCCAGTAGAATGTGGTGCTCGTGGACCCATGCATGTGTCAGGCCCATGTGCATCTCAGCGCTGGGCACCCCAGGCCTCCTGTGGTGCTTCCTTACAACCATGCAAACACTCTGTTCATACCCATGTGAAGGGAGGGACCTCTTGCCTGTCTGCTTCAGCCGAGGTGGCCTTTCTCTGCCTTCAGACTGCATCGGCTATACCAGGACCACTAATCTGCCAGTTTTCAGACTGATCTTGTCCCATCAGTCTTCTGGGCTCTCCAGCTTGCTGGCTGTGGATCTTGAGGACTTCCCAGCTTCCACAAACACAGACAAAGTCCTTATCATGAGTCATTTGTTTGTTGCCTAACACACATGCACACCCGCATGCACACGCACACACTAATGCTTCTGTTTCTCTGGAGTACCCTGATTGATACAACTGCCACCCACTGGCCTTTGTGAGAAGCCCCTGCCAGGTTCCTATGCCAGTTGCTCTGGTAGCCACCCTGATGTGTCTCCTGCTTACCCTCAGCATGTTTGTGTCTCATACATACCCTGGACTCCACTCTCAGGCCTCCAAACCAGCTCCCAACTTGTGCCTTGGTTAGGCCTCCTACCCATAACTCTATGCCACCCTCCTGCCTCTCGGACTACAGCCGACTCAGAGGGAGCTCTGACCAATGGGTAAAGAAGGTTTCCTTTTCTTCTGGGCCTCATTGCCAAGTGGCTAAGTGTGTGTCAGGGGACTTCCAAACTAGCACCCACCGAGGTACCATAGGTGCCACTAGACCGTGTGCATATGCATGTGCGTGTGTGTATGTGCCTGCGATCATGCATGTATATGAAAGTATGTGTGCATGTGAGTAGGTATGGGATTTGGGGGGCAGCTGCTAACCTCTCCTGCAACAGCCTGTCCTCTACCAAGCTAGTGGATGGCAGAGAGCTTACAGGCTGCCCTCATTAATATTTATGACAGAGAGAGGAAGTTGCATAAATCTTTCCTGATACTTAATTAAACCAAACTTCTTTTGATTTCCCCTCTTTCTGCCTCACCGAGTGTGGCCAGAATGCCTATTAGATGTTCATCCTCCCCCAGTGGCTGAGGCTGGACAGATCCACCTGCTATTCCACACATCCGACACTCCAGCATCAGTGGAGCCCAGGGAGGCAGGTGACCCCTACAAGCCCTGGACAAACTTCCCATGTGTGAATTTGGCCTGGCTTCTCCAGGATAGAGGTCCGGGACAGGAGAGAAAAGGGTAGCAGCTGAGTGAGGAGGGACTGTGACCTCCCACTCTGCTTGATGCTCACACAGAAGGTCACATATACTGTGACCTTCATAGCCTCTGAGGAGTAGCTGGGTTCCATAGAGAGGATGATGGACCTGTTCCCTCACACCTCACGCCCCCACTCACCATCCTGGTACCACAGCAGAGAACCCTGATGTGAGCTCAGTCAGAGCTGGGTATCTCCCTGGACTCTAGGAGCTGCTTAGCGCCAGGCTGACATATCTTTGATAGGGCATCATATACAGGAAGCAGCTTGACCCCTGAAGGCCCCTCTTAGCGTGGGATTGACACCAAGCATTGACTTTGCTTCAGGCTTATCCACAAATCTCAGCCAATTTTTATTAAAGAGCTGCGTGTGGTGTGGAACATGCCAGGGAGACAACCTTATTTATAGATCTTGATCGGCAGAGAGGAGCCCACGCTTGCTTCCGCTGGTGCCCCAGCTTGCCTCCCTCTACCTCAGGTGGGAGGGGTGATTGGCAGGCAGGCTCGGATCCTCACTGCTTGCTCCCCGCTCCCAGTCCAGCAGCACAAAACGCACAGACCCATGTGCAGACAGACACATAGACATGAACCTGGAATAAACCCATATACGTATTCTCTCTCTGTCTCTCTGTCTTTGTCTCTCTGTCTCTCTGTCTCTCTGTCTCTCTCTCTGTCTCTCTGTCTCTCTCTCTCTCTCTCTCTCACACACACACACACACACACACACACACACACACACACACAACAATGTGGACTGATGGGTGACATACACGCACACCCCGTTCATGTTGACAATTTAACCTCCCCACCCCTACACACGCATATGCAAAGTGATTGCACTTAGAGCCAGGGCCTTTGGGAGGTAATGAAGGTTACAGAACATCATTTTTAAATAGGGGGAGCTTTAATCTGATAGGTCTGGTGTTCTTGTAAACGGACAAGACACGGAACATTCTCTATTCTCCCCTTCCCCACCCCCACTCCACCACCTCCTGTGCACACAAAGGAAGATCAAAGGTAAGCGAGGACCTGACGAGATGCACAAGGAAGAAAAGTCCCCAGCAGAATCTGAACATGCCTGTAGTTCCTGGACTTCAAAACTCCAGAACTGTAGAAAGTGAAGATTTGCTGTCTGAGCCATCCTGTGCATCCAGGCTGATCCCAAGACAAATGCACACAATTAGGCACGAGTATGTGCACGCTACAACAGACACACACCTGCAGCTGTGCATGCAGCAGTTTACACACATGGAGACAGCATGCATTAACTGGATTTGCCTCTCAAGATGTTAAAGATGGACTGAAGACTTCCAGCACAGGGAGGGAACCCATGGGCGCATGTACTCTACCTCAACACAAAGACTGAAAGATACCTTACTGTGTTTGTTTTGAGCCTAGCTGGACTAGAACTTGAGAGGTAAACCAGCTTGGCTTGAATTCACAGAGATCTCACAGCCTCTGCTTCCTGAGTGCTGGGACAGAGCACTCATATCTTTCCCTTCCCGTGCCACTCAGTGTGTGTATGTAACTACTGCTAATGAAGAATGCCTTTAATACAGTTACTTAGGTTGTGGTGACCCTCAGCCACAACATTATTTTATTTCTACTTCACAACTGTAATTTTCCTACTGCCCTGAATCAATATAAACATCCGATATGCAGGATGTCTGATATTCGGTCCCTGTGAAAGGGTTGTTTGATGTCCAAATAAGTTAAAACCAACAGGTTGAGAGCCACTGAGCTAAAATTATCTGAAAGGAGGGGACCTCAGTTGAGAAAATGCCTCCATAAGATCCAGCTACAGGGCATTTCTTAAATTAGTGATTGATGGGGGAGGACCCTGCCCATCTTAAGTGGTGCACCGAATCCCAGGAAACGTTTCCCAGGAGATTTCACCTCAATAATCTGCTCTCTTCTTAATCACAGTCGATTCTTCGGCTCCAGATGACCAGACACCACAGATACCGCACACAAATGGCTGGATAGGATCTTGGCTTCCCTCTGAAACATCACAAGCCAGACCTCCATGTCTGCATTGCTCTCACCGTTCTTATCCTCCAAGATCCTACAGAAAGCCCACCAAGCTCTCATCGTTCAACGACTGGGATGGTGGTCCTGCTGAATAAGCCATGAGGAGCAAGCCAGTAGGCAGCTCTGCCTCCAGGCTCCTGCCCTGCTTGAGTTCCTGTCCTGACTTCCTTCAATGAGAAACTATGATGTGCAACTGCGAGCCAAGTAAACCCTCTCCTTCCCAGCTTGCTTTTGCTTTTGGTCATGCTGTTTCACCAATGCAATAGAAACCCTAACTGTGAGTGGCAGAGCAATGCTGGAGGAAAATGAGGTGGATGTGGTAATGAGGAGAAAGTGGGCGGGGTGAGAGCAGGGTAGAACACAGCACTCCAGGTTTCTGGTTCACACAGAGAGCAGCTGGCCTGAGGCAGGAGCTCCACCCTGTTGATGAGGCCTGGGTCCAGGCTGCTGGAGGCAGGCCTGAGGCAAGCAGAGAGTGAAGCAAGGTTCACCTATCACCACTCGGCTGCAAAGCCAAGCAGAAGGATGATGCTTCTAGAGGAGAAATTCCCAGTTGTGGGCAGGGGAAGCCTAGAGTGACAGCTAGACTTGGGGGTTTATTATTATTTGGGGCTTAAAAATGTTTGAAAATCGGTTTGAAATAGTGAGTTTACATTGAGAACATACTAAATGGCTTCAGGATGGCTTGGTTTTAAATGGTTAATCTGGTGCAAGGTGGCTCAGTGGGTAAAAGCACTTGAGGCTAAGCATGAAGACCTGTGTTTGATCACTGGAACCCACATGGCAGAACCGACGTCTGGAAGCTGTTCTCTGACCTTCACATGTACAGGGCGGCTTGTGCACGTGCATGCACATGCATGTAAATGATGAGTAAATAAATAAATGAAAAATAAAGATAATTCTGCATTATGCAAATTTACTTCCGTTTATGATTAGAGAGTCAGAGGAAGTGGGTCCTGAACCTTGTACACCTGCCCTCGAGCCCCAGGTGTCACCTAGCTGAGTGACCTTTCCCAGTTTCGTAGTCTCCGTTTGTGAAATGGGAGGGTATTTTTCCCTCTCACCATTATTGGTGAATGATAGGGAGGACCTAAATATGGCATGTGAGGAACTAGACTAGGTTCCACAACAAACTCAAGGTTGTCTTGAGCCATCCTAACCATACATCACCAAAAGTCTCAAAGAGCAGCAGCTTCAACAGCCTGAGATCAGGGCCTACAATGTGAGAAGGATCTATTTCCCATCCTTCTTTCTGGACCCTCCCCAGCCCCACCACCAGGGTCCTCCTCTGGTAGAGAAGGAAGCTACTCCTGGCTAGCTGAGACTAGGTGGGTCAGCCAGAGCAGAGCTGTTTAGCCTCATTCTTCCATCCCTGAGTTAAGACCTCTCTGAACTACAATTCCCATCAGGGAGGCTCTGGAGGGAACCAGAAAGAGCTGCTCGGGTGGAAAGGAGAGCTGCATTGTGGGGATTGTAGTTCCCATGAACCATTTCCTGTAAAAAAAAAAAAAAAAAAGCCCCAGCCAAGTCAGAGCAGGAATGTATCTGATGGCGGTGGGGGTTGGAAGTGGGGATGGGGGATGGGGGTGGGGTGCAGTGCAGACTTGGGGAACCAGGTTCTTGGTCTCATTAGTAAAATGATTTAAGAATGGACTCAAATGGAAATTCTAGGACAGTTTTGTTGGAATTTAAAATAAAAACCTCAGGGCAGGCAAGCTGTAAAACCTCATCAGCTGCCTGGAGGAAATGGAGAAAGGAGAAGTTGCTGCTTACACGGCCGCGGAGGTCAGACACTTCACAGACCAGTGGCCCAACGTGTCAAGGAAAGCATGCTTAGGAAAGATAGAAGAAAAGTAAGCCACCCCCTTCTAAATAAGTCAGAAAAGACTTGTAACCCTACATGGTTGTGACCTGTAAGGTTCTGCACTGCAGGGGAGGATTCTGGAAAAGAAAAGTACCTTATCTCCTTAAAGGACCAATTATTCCACCTAGCTCTTTAGCATGGCTTAGGGTGGGCCCACCGTCCTTGGCTGGAACCAGCTCAGCTGGGATGTTAGGTCTCCACCCGAGCCAGATATTCTACTCTCTTGATCAGGAGGTTGGTTTGTTTGTTTTGTGTTTTGCCTTTTGCTCTAATATGTTAGAGGAAACCCCACACGAATGACCACATCAGCGTGATTTCACTTTGGGACTGGAGAAAGGAGGGGGCCTCCAGTCGGCCAGCAGTGCCGTCATTGGCAATGGGGCTCAGCTGGTGTCTTTGCCGCACACATGCGTTGCCATGGGTTCTACCCTCAGCACTATACAAGCAACGGAAAACAAACTGCGCACCGGGAAACGTGGAAACCGTAGGGCAACACTAACTTTTATGGAAGTTTTGCCCCAGAGAGCAAAAGTAAATTCTAAAAAGCATTTGCTTCAGTCTTTCAACGTATACTGGGAAAATGTGAAGTGAATGAGAAGCTAGGGAGAGAGGAAAAGAAAGAGGATCAAATGAAGGAGGAGTATCAGTGTCCTGGGGTCAGAGGTCAGCTGAGGAGTGAGACACCTGGAAGCCTGAGCGCACACGGAGACAGGCACTCAGAGAGGTGTGACCTGGCATGGAGGGAGTGGAAGGTTCCTGGGAGTAAGTCTAGAAGATAGCTGAGAAGGGAGTGGCTGAGGAAGGTAAAGATCACAGGAGGGAAGGAACAGACCATTTTGAACACATTGACTAGGATAGAGCAGAGGGATTTAGTGTGATGTATGGATCAGTGATGGAGCTGCCGGTACCCTGACACGACACTCGCAGAGGTAGACCAGTGGGATGGTATGAGAGTCAAAGGAGAGAGAGGTTTGCAGGGACTAGAGAGTGAAGGGAATCATGCACTATGGCACTCTGCAGGAGCTGATCTCTGTCCTTGGCCACCCTTGAAGCTGGGCTGGCATTTTGACTGGCCTTGGCCGGTCCTGCTGGCTTTTATTTGGATGTCAGAGATCCAGCCTTGGAATCTGAACTTTGGTGCTCACGATTCTGCAGCAGGTGGTTCACCTCCTGGCCCAGACATCCCAGCCTCGTCTGCTGTCTCACTCCTTATATCTCGTCATATATCAAGGGGAGCAAAAAAAAAAAAACCTTTTCAGCTAGCAATTCCAACATAATACTTACCCTTAGTTATATATATGCTGAGCATGAATTCTGTGTGTGTGTGTGTGTGTGTGTGTGTGTGTGTGTGTGTGTGTGCATGCACATTTGGGTGTCTGTGTATGTGTGTCTGTGTGCTGTGCATCTGTTTTTGTGTGTATATGTGCATCTGTGTGCTGTAATACACATCTGTGTGTTTGTATGTGTGTCTGTGTTTATGTGTCTCTGTGCGGCATGCATGCAAATATCTCTCTCTCTCTCTCTCTCTCTCTCTCTCTCTCTCTCTCTGTGTGTGTGTGTGTGTGTGTGTGTGTGTGTGTGTGTGTGTATTGGTTAGGGTTTTACTGCTGTGAAGAGACACCAGGACCATGGCTTCTCTTGTAAAGGAAACCATTTCATTGGGGCCGGTTACAGTTTCAGAGGTTCAGTCCATGACCATCCTGCCAAGAAGCATGGCAGTGTGCAGGCAGACATGGGCTGGAGAAGGAGCTGCAGGAAGAAAATGCTGCACCATGTCTTGCTTGAGCATCTAAGACCTCAAAGCCCCTAGTGACACACTTCCTCCAACAACACTATACCTCCTAATAATATGACTGCCAATTTTCAAGCTACCACAGTGTGTGTGTGTATGTGTATATATATGTGTGTATATGTGTATGTATATATGTGTGTATGTATGTGTATATTTGTATGTGTGTGTGTGTATGTGTATGTGTCTGTACATCTGTGCATGCATCTCTGTGTGTGTTTGTAAGTGTGTGTGCACATTCACATCTGTGTGTTGTGTGTCTGTCTATGTGTGTCATTTTGTGTGTGCGTGAACATCTGTGTGTCAACGCCCACCACAATCAGCTGCAGGAGCTGCAGGTATGACTCCAGCCTATAACAGACTTCACTAATTTCCACCTCTAAATTCTTTTTTCTTTTTAAAAGATTTATTTTATGTGTATGAGTACACTGTAGCTGTACAGATGGCCGTGAGCCATCATGTGGTTGCTGGGAATTGAGCTTAGGACGGCCCCGATTGTTCAGGCCTAATTCACCGTAGTTGTCTTCAGACACTCCAGAAGAGGGCGTCAGATCTCATTACAGGTGGTTGTGAGCCACCATGTGGTTGCAAGGATCTGAACTCAGGACTTTTGGAAGAGCAGTCAGTGTTCTTACCCGCTGAGCCATCTTGCCAGCCCTACCTCTGAATTCTTAAAGTTGTTTCTAATATTTTGTTATGGCAAAACAGTACAAAACGTAGCTGGAGGGAATTTTCTCTCTGGCCAACAATTGAAACTCTTAAGGTTGGATTTTCAGAGGCCCAAAGGCATGGACACATTTGAGTCTCTTGACACATCTTGCTAAGTCACCCTTCAGAAAAGTCTCCCCGATTATGGTTCTTTCTGCATAGACTGTTCTGGAGCACCCTCCTACACGTGTACAATGGCGGTGGTTAGACTCATTATTTTAAAACTTTGTCAGTGTGGTAGGTGAAAATGTGTCTCAGCATGGATATAATTTATTTCCTTTAATTATTAGTAAAGTTGAGATCTCTTTCTATTTATTAGCCTTTTATATTTCTTCATCGGCTGGTGTGGTACAAGCAAGAAAAGCAGGCTACAAACCTTTGTGCATAATTTGATCCTAAGTTTGTTAGGGACAGACAAGGCTGGCCAGAAGACAAATGTATGCTGTGGTCACATCAGGGTGGTAGGGATGGTAAACAAATTTTCTTCTTCATTTTTAAATTTGTTCATTTTCCAAACTATACATGATGAACAAGGGCTGTTCTCATAGCCCAAGAAGATGTGAGTTTTAAAAGGGGCAACTATAATGATTTTATTAAAATGAGTCCAAAGTTTTCAGATGGAGTCAGGAGGCAAAAAGAGGCCCCAAGGTCACCAGAAAGCATACTCCAACTGAACAGCCAGAGGCATGCAGGCCTCCTGGTCACTGCAGACACCCAAGTGCAGCATAGTCCGCTTCTGGAAAGGGCAAAGGGGAGGCTCTGGGGGCGGGGCAGCAAGTCCAGGACGTGGCCAGTGGGTACCAGGCGCTCACAGGCATCCGTGGGTAATTACATCCCCTTTTAACGCATGCAAATTGTATCAGTATTATTTATATATTCAAAGCCACGGATGAATAATATATGCATTTATGCAGAGGTAATTGCCTTAGCCAGGTTCTTCCTGGGACTTTTATTGTCTCCCCAGATACTGAATATTCAACTCCCCTCTCCCGACCAGTGGCTCTGTCTGCAGCCTGGCCTCCTCCAGGGAAGGGGCTGCACTTGCAGGAAGGGAGGTTTGGTTGGGGGCTGGGGACGGGTACCAGATCAAGTTCAGCTGTTCCCCTTACACCACACTTGAAGATGAGGAGGCTAGGGCTGAGGCCAGGGCTCAGCTCCTAATCTCTCAGCCTGGACCACTAACACTGTCAGTCTCCAATGCATCTCTGTTAAACCGGACCTTACCCTGTGCACACACCCAGCCCCACTTGCAGGGTCTGCTCTTCTTTCGTCCCACCGGTAGCCTCATTTCAGACCCTCTTCCCTAGACTTTGCCTTTGCACAAAACCACTGCAGCCAGAATAAGTGGGGCACAGTGGTGTAACGGGCAGTCTAAGCACACACCCTATTATTTCGTCCATCTTTGTCCACTTATAGTAGGTGCCTCATCTTTTTAGGTATCCCCAAATGAAAAGATGAGACAGGGTGTCAGGATGCCGTGGGTGAGGAGATCTGTTAGTGAGGCGCAGTTGGTTGCCTCTTTCTAAGCATCCTTTGTCTAGAAAGGTCCCCCCTTTTGAAAGCGGTTCAGGGGCAGCATCAGCACCCCACACGAGGCCCTTACCAGGGTTTTGGTTCACAGGGTATCGTGTGGGAACTATTTTAAGAAAGTTGGCCCAGAGGTGAGTTTGATATGAACACAACAGGCTCCAGAGGCACCCTAAAGGCCGGGCACTGTGAGGTGGAGTGGCCAAGGTGTTCACAGACGGGAGAGGGAAGCAGACGGCGTCTTGGGCAGAGAGTTCCTGGTGGAGATCAGGCAGAACAGAAACAGGTCACCAAGGAGAGCAGACTCCCGTGCAGAGAGCAGTGGTGGACAGGCAGGAAGGGGCTCTTCCCATTAAGTCACTTTTTAGACATGCTGTCTAGCTGAGTCTGGACCCCAGTGAGCTTTCGATCCCGTCCTAGAGCAGACTCTTGCCATCAGACCCTGGCTTCTCCTGCACGCTGGGCTCCTGTGTGCCCTTGTCTACTCAACTGGCCATGTGACCATCCATCTCAGCCTAGGTTCTTCTGCTATAACAGAACACCATAGGCTGGGTCATTTATGAACAACAGAAGGTTCTTCAGCTCCGGGCCCTGGAGACTGGGATGTGCATTAGGTGAAGCAAGAGCGTGGCGCATCAGGTGAAGGTCCCTGCACTGTCATAACAGAGCTAAGGGCACAAGAGTGGAGAGAAGGGAGAGAGGTAAAGCCGGTAGAACTCAGAGTTCTACAGAAACCCACTCCCCTGGTAACCAACCACGCCCACCATACTAACCACGCCCCCATACTAACCACGCCCCCGTGGCTGCTTCAGGGTGAGGAAAGTGCACTGCCCTTTCACGTTGTTACATCTGTACACTCCTACTTGAGTTTTGTAAGGACAAGCCACATGTTTACACCACAGCTCTGACTTTCTGTCACGGTGCCTGGCCTGGCATTGTCAACTCTTCACTCATAGCTCCAGCCCAGCCCTCAGCACCATTGCCACCTGACACCCCTACTTCTCTCTCAACCTGAATCCCATTGGTGAGGAAACCTGTCCATGACACCCTTCATATGTATCCCGAGCCAAGCCATTCTGACCTTTTCTGCTGCCATCCTGCCTGGTACAGGCCCGTATCATGTCAATTTTGCTGGCCATGGCAGTACGCTCGTGTTTCCCTGCTTTGTGCTGTTCCTTTCACAGCAACTGAAGACCTCTTCCCACACTCAGGGCACCGTTGCCTTCCCCATTATAGCCTCCACTTGGAGCAGAGCCCAGGTCTCGTGGTGGCCTTTGAAGTCCCCCCACGGTCTTCCCCACTGCCTGTGGCTCAGTCTTCTCTCTCCATCCTGCCCTCCTCTGCTGCTTGGGGTTGGCCCAGGGCCCTGCCCTGGGGTTGCAGGTGGCAGCTGTTGGAGGTCAATCATTTCAAACATCATTTAAGGTGAAGTGGAAACCCACCTGCCAACCCCCCATCAGGGCAGCCTGGACACTGTCACCTGGCCAGCAGGGCGCACAGGAACAGGGCAGGCACTGGAGAAGCTGCAGGTGGCAAAGGGAAGGTCATTAACCAGAGTGCAGTGGGGTCCAGGCAAGGCTAGGGAGAAATAAAGGACAGATGTTTTAAGTCTTCATCCTAAAATGGCAGAAGCACTGGAGATGGATTGGTGTAATGCGTTCTCTGTGCCCACACCCAAGTTCCATCCTTACCTGGGGACCAATTCTGCTTCTGATATCAACACGCACTGGGTTATTTTGAGGGAAACCTCGGGTATCACAACATTTCAATCATCAGTATTTTAGTGACACATGGGGTCCTCCACAGCTGCCCTCACGGGCGTGGCAGTGGCCTCACGACTGGCTCTGGGATGAGCTTGGCTTCCAGATCATCAGCCTCACCCTCTGGGCTGCTGGGAAGGATTGCAGCTTCAACAGAATACTGGCAGAAAACGTAGTTGAGGATGACCAGGCCCGGAGGACAGAGAGTCTCCTGATACCTGCCCAGTGTGACTTACGGAAAACTTGGGTCCCAATCGAAATGTCAAATAGATTTCCTAAGAGTCATTGGCAAGCTGATTCTCACATTGATATGGGAGAGCAGAGGGCCAACAATAACTCAGTCAATATTAGAAGGCAACATTGAATTTATTCTGCCTGTTTTAAAACTTGCTGTCAAGGGACAGCAACAGAGGCAGAAAGTGGGTAAGGAGAGTCCAGTCCAAGCAGTCCCACACTCCCTGATCTCATACCCACTCTCTTATCTGTCTCTTGCTCACCTTCTCTACCCCCTCTGTCCTCCCTCCCTCCCTTCTTGTCTTTCTTTTCTCTTTTTTGCCAATTAACTATAAAAAGCAAAGTATTTTTCAATCACATTGGGCAACCGGATGGACAAATGGAGAAGGAGAAGCAAACACTCACCCCCTGCCTGGCCACATGCAAAGGTCAGTCTGTGACGGATCAGAGCCCTTGAACTATAAGCTTCTGCAAGAAAATTTAAGGGAACATGCTCACAGCACAGAGCAAAGACTGAGTTACCTAAAACTCAGGGACTGCAAACAAACAAAAAACTGAAACTTGTTTATTGAAAGACTGGGAGAGACACGGACATGCTACAGTTGTAAAGATTCAGTTTTCACATCTAACAGAGGGCTCTCGTTCCTTCTGTATGTACAGCGGGTTTGAGTTCAGACTTATGCATGGAGAAGGCAGTCTTAGGGTTGGTCCTCACCTGGTTCCAGGCAGTCTCTTGTTCTTGGCTGTGTATACCAGGCTACCGGGCCCGCAAGCCTTCAGGGATTTGCTGCCTGCCTCCCATGTCACCTTAGGAATGCTTCGTGACACGTACGTATCTTACTGCATCCAGCTTTACAGAAGTTCTGTCGATCCAAACGCAGCTCATGAGGTTTTTGTGGCAAGCACTTTACCCACTGAGCCATCTCTCAGCCTTGGGCTTTCGTTCTTTGTATGTAAATATGTCCTGTGACTAAGAGCAAAGTCAGGAAAGCAACCAAAATAGGAAATAACATGTCACAAGAGAAAATACAGAAATCACAGGAAAGAATGACCAGCAGCTTTAGCAAATCACCAATCAAAATCACACAAAGTACCAGCACACCCAATAGAATGGCTGAAATTAAAAAGACCAGCAGTATTAAATGTTGACGAGGATGTGGAGCAACCAGAGAGCTCTAAGCTTTGTTGATGCAACTGTAAACATGATGATTTCATATATATATGTACATATATGTGTGTACATATATATACATATATGTGTATATATATGTGTGTGTGTGTATATATTATACATATTATATATATAAAGTTGTGTGTCTGTGTGGGATAGGTGCACATGACTGCAGCTGCTCAGAGAGGGTATCAGATTCCCTGGAACTGAAGTCTTGGGCAACTGTGAACAACCACATGGGTGCTCCTAGTTGAACTTGAGTCCTTCAAAAGATCAGTCAGTGCTCTTAACCACTGAGCCATCTCTCCAACCCCTGAAACTTACTTTAAAAGTAAAACATAGGGGGCTGGAGGTGGATCAGTGGTTAGGAGTGCCTAGTGCTCTTCCATAGTAACAGTTTGATTCCCCGCACTCATGCCAGTTGCTCCTGTTAACTCTAGCTCTAGCTCCAGGGGATCAGATGCACACACACACACACACACACACACACACACACACACACACTAAAATAAAATGAATCTTTTTAAAAACAATAAACGTGGATGCTGGTGGATAACTCAAGGGTAGATGATATTCAAGGATGTGGGTGGCCTTAGCAATGCAGAGACATTTAAAATAAAATAATAAAAAACAAAAAGTATTTACCTTTGACCTAGCAAGTAAGGACTGCAGATTCTGCCAGAAGGCATCACTCATGAGCACCAAGCACCAGACGTCTGCACGATCACAGGTCGTGATGGGTCTCGAAAGGACTAGAAGCCTCCTGGAGGATCCTTGTGGTGAGTGGACCAGATGTCTGCATGGTTGGGAGCAGTGAATGCATTCACAGCCTGCAGGTCACATCCTGGAGTATTGCTCAACAATGAGAAAGGAAGAAACTGAGACAGGGTTTCTCTGTATAGTCCTGGCTGTCCTGGAACTCACTCTGTAGACCAGGCTGATCTCGAACTCAGAAATCTGCCTGCCTCTGCCTCCCAAGTGCTGGGATTAAAGGCGTGAGCCACCACTGCCCAGCTGAAATTCTCAAACAATAAAAGAATCATAAATACCATTATCTTTCAGATATGAAATAGAAAATACATTATCATCACTGTTTACATATTAATTGATATAAATAAAACCAACTGAGACAAAAAGAAAAAAGAAAAAGGAAGAAACTACTAACAATCACATTTTGTAAAGTCATGTGACTTTCCTAATACAAAGTTCAAGAGCACACAACTCTAACGTATGACCAAAGAAGTCAGGACAGAGGCTCTGCATTTGGGGCAGGAGAGGAAGCTCACTATGAATTTGTCCCCACTGAGACACCATGGCCAGGATTTTGTGACTCTAGGAAGAGCTCATAGGAAGACTTCACACATTTCCTTCATGCTGAGAGACTTTCAGATGATGCAGGGAGACTCTGATCTTAGAGGGAAACAGAGTCAGACAGAGACAGAGACAGAGAAGGCAAGAAACCTGCCCCAGGTCACAGAACAGGTTAATGAAAGTTTAACCCAGTCCTCTCCTCACTCTTCAAATCTGCCAAGCGCCTACCTCACCTACCTGCCCTCAGAGGTCCCAGGACCCTAAAAAGGAAACAGAAGAGGAATAGCACCCCCAGCCTGCTAAAAATCTGATGATAGGTCTCAGTGGGCAGGATGTGGGCAGTCATGACCTTCCTCTTCCCTCAGAGATTCCAGCTCAAGTGAGAGTCTAGAAGAAGAGGCAGGCAGGGAGGAGCCGCGGCCACCTGGTGAGGGTGGAGGGTCCTTGTGAGCCCTGTAGTGTGTGAAGGTGTAGAGGGAGAGGGTGGTGGAAGCCAGGCACAGAGGGGAGGGTTGGCTGCCGGAGAGGCGGCCAAGCAGAGCCTCTGCGGACCCACTTGCCCCTAAATCACGAGGCCCATGAATAATAAATAAGAGCCCTTGGATCCTTAATAGTAGTCGCATGTCTTATTAAACTAATATTTCACAAACTTTATTCTCCCTGTGGTTTGAGGTCGGGAACAAAGCCGTTGGGGGCGGGGGGTGCCGAGGGCCTGGGAGGGGTATTGGGGCCCAGCAGCAGCCCAAACTCAGTCAGTTCCCTCGTGTCCAACCTGGAGGGTCACAGGTAGCATGTTTGTCCGTTCAGCATTCAGCCCATGGTGACCAGTGACCCAGGGCCTCCACGGAGCCAGGACACAGCTTAGGACAGACACAGCAGCGCCACAGCTCTTCTGTGGGAGGGAGACAGACAGCTGAGAGCACCCAGTGCTGGGACACAGTAGAAGGCTGAGCTGGGATGGAGGTGGGGATCTGGGGTGGGGGTGGGGGTGGGGGTGGGGGTGGGGGTGGGGGTGGGGGTGGGGGAAGGGGCTGGCTGCACAAACCGCCAGGAAAAGGAGATCCAGCAAGCTGAGAGAAAGAGCCTACTATGTGCCAGGGGACCACCAAGCTGGGCTGTGGGATCTGAAACAGAGACCCATATACCTGCTGTGAAGCCTGCCTCCCTTTATCACTAATCAGGTAGCCTTGGGAAGACAAGGGGCAAGTAAGTCCCTGAGATGAGCCTGACACGTTGGGAACCAGAAAGGAATCTGGAGACTCTTGGGAGCCCCAGTTATAGCTTATGGGTACAGGCTTTCTGTCTAGACTAAGCGTCTAAAAGTTCTGTGGGAGAGCCACGGGATAGCTCAATGGTGGGACATCCATCTCACATTCATAAGGCACTAAAAAAAACACCAGATTTTGGCTTACCCCTGCCTGCCCTTGTCAGAGGAAGCAGGCGCTCTTAGCTCTGCTAGCATTAGGGGAACATCTGGAGAGGAAGATGCACAGAGATCCCCTAGTTGATGTCTACTTCCATGCTTCCTCATCCTAGGTCGCAGCCTGCTCACAGGTCCCTGCCACTTACCCTGATGGATGTCCCTCTTCCAGCTCCACAAGCCTCCAGTCTCCGTATATGGCCTCAGCTCACTTCCACCACACCCTCTGGCTCTGGTCCTTTGTCAGCCACCTCCCTGCCTCTGCC
Source organism: Montemys delectorum (assembly GCA_019843815.1). Lineage (NCBI taxonomy): Eukaryota > Metazoa > Chordata > Mammalia > Rodentia > Muridae > Montemys > Montemys delectorum. The sequence goes on from JADRCD010153360.1 coordinate 22,162, forward strand.
TGATGCCAAGTGCCTCCAGACCGGACACTAGGATGCAGCAGACATCAAGAATGCATGTTCTCCAGCATCCTGAACACTAGGTCTATCCTGAAACTTCACAAACTGCCTCCCTCCCAGATGGCTGGCCCTCCAGCTACATAGATCTACTCACTTCCCCATATCCTTCTGGAGTGTAGGCCCCATCCATCCTTAACTGATTAAGGTGCTGTCTCTGTACAAGGTCCAAAGGCTTCCAAGCCCATCCACTTCCCACCAGATAGCCCCAGCCCTATAATAGTTCAGTGCCTTTTAACAATTGCCTGGGACTGTCCTTTATAAGACGGTATCCATGCTGCGTGGCCAGACCTTGTACCATGGATATCTGTAAAATGTGGAGACAAAATGTTAACCAGCTGCTGAGATCAGGAATAGTAGCAGCACTGGTTGAGTTTAGTAGCTCAATGAAGAGTCTAGAGTAGAAGGAATGTTCTAGAAGCCCGTAACAGGAAGCCATGATGATCCCATAAGAGCAGTTGCTAAGAAGAGCCTGTATCAGATGGGCCTGTACCCTGCCTTCCAGCATAAAGGAAGGTCGAGGTGTGAAGCTAAAAAGTGAAGAGATGTCCATAGGAACAGACTTCCACAAAGGGACACAAGCGATGGATGGTTACAGGGAAACTACTGACATGGTGGCCTAGGCTGTCTGAGGTCTCCTTGTTGTGGGAAGGTCCCACTGGGTCAGGATAGGGATGAGTATGAGGATGTTGACCCATGGTGGCACAGAACATTGTGAAGATCACTGTAGGCTCTGGAACATGAGTTCTATACACAAAAGAGAAACCTCAGCTGCTCAGAGAGTGTAGGAAAGGCAGTGGGGGAGGGGTTATGAGAGCAGAAAAATACTGCAGTTTCCTCTGATGCTAGGCACCTCGAACATGACTCTGGGAGCCTAGGGAACACTGGGGCCTGTGCAGTCACCTGATCAACAGGCAGCGGGACCAAGACACCTCCCAGGGGGACGCAGATTAGGTGTACTTCTCAGGTCAACCTGCAGATTGGGTTTGATATTCTTTTCCACCCAGAAAAGACGGTAGACACAGGAAGAGAGGCAGCATGTGACACTTCTCCAAGAAGTCCCAGGCTCTGGGTTCCCCAAAGTGAGTGTTATTGATCTAGAGAGAAGGAACAGTATCCCATCCCTGGCTCTGCCCAAGACAGGGCGATGAGCCAGACCGGAAGCATTGTCAACAGCAGCCAAGTAGGGCAGCTACCTGTCAATCAGAGTTTGGGGGCGGGAGTAGGCAGCAGAGGAAGAGGCTAAACTGGGGATGAAGGAGAATTGTTTTTTTTAAAAAGAGATCTTTTTCAGAATTAGATTTTCTCAAGAGTGGTAATGAGTTCTTTGGCCCTGGAGATAACCAAGTTAAAGCTGGTGAGCTGGTGTGTGTGTGTGTGTGTGTGTGTGTGTGTGTGTGTGTGTGTGTGTAGGTGGTTGGGAGCTGTGGAGCTGGGGAGGTTGGTGCACTAGAGGCTCCAATCTAGACTCTGGTGACCTTCCTTCCAACCCTGAAAGCATCATCATCTAATGTTTCTATCCCTAGGAGTGACTCTCTCCCCTGTGTAAGTCTAGGCCCAAATCAAACCTCACCTCTGGGAGGTACCCTCTGAAGCGGCTCCGTCTACTACTCTCTTGGCTTCACCCTGCTTTATCTGTGCTAACTGGACATTCTATCCACTCAATGGAGTTAGGGTCACACGATGTGGAAGCGACCTGTTTAAGGTTACACAGCTGGGCCCAAGAGAGAGGTGGGATCCAAAGTTTTCCTCGAGGGCACACTGTCCCCTTGACTCCGGGCTGGATCCATCACGGTAAGAACACAGCACCGACCCTGTGCACAGTTCCCTCGGGGAGTGGCTGGCCTTAATTGCTCAAGTCTTCCCTCTTTGTCTCTGCCCTTGCCATGCCCACCCTGTGCAGCCTCAGGGCTCTTCTGTCCCCCTTTCGTTTGCCCTGTCTGTCTTTCATCCCTCTCCCGCCCCATCTTTCCCTCTGTGTCTCCTGTCTCCACTGTTTCTCTTCCCCCCATCTCTCCCCTCTTTGTATTTCTGTTCCCTTTCCCACAAGCTCCCGCCGCCTGGACCCCACAGAGCCACGTCTCTGCTTCCCCTTGTCCTCTGGAGGCGCACATCACCAATCATCCTTTGTCTTTCCAGCTTGCTGGGCCTCTCCCTCTTTCCTCCATTTATGAGCTGGTGTGTTAGTGGACAGGGTAGAAGGTGGAAGCCACTCACTAGTGACCCATCCTCACGATCACCTCATTATTTATCACCAGGGACACCGGTGTTTCCATAAATTACCCCGACCTGGAGCTGCCCGCGCCAGAATCGATAATGCCGCTTGCCTAATACCCAATTATTAATAACCATGGGGGGAAGGGTGGCCAGACATGGCCAGACATGCCACTCTGGGCCCTCGCCTGGAAGGGGGTGGGAGCAGGATGGGAGGGAGCTGTGATCTGCCTGCACAGGGTAAGAGATGGGACCAAGAGAAAGAATTAGTGGCATTCCTATGTCTTCCCAAAGTCTGGGACACCAAATCTGAGACCTAGTCCCCTGGGTGGGGGGGCAGGCAGGACTCTGTCTTAGGCACCACCAAGTGAGGATTGAACACACTGAAATCAGCTCTGAGGGACCACCCAGGATCCTAACAATAACAGTGACTCTTCTCAGTGGGGAGCTGGGGTGGGCCCTGCTGGGTGGGCCCTGCTGCATGCCAGCTGAAGGCTGCCAGCCTACTATGTGCACTCAGAGTGCCTTAGGCAAGCTCTGCCACAGTCTCAGTGGCTGGAGGAAGGAGGCCCAGAGAAGGACGTGGAAAGGGGAGGTTGAAACGCAGCATCTGAAGTGGGGTGCAACCAGTGAGGCCCCAGCTCCAGGCTCTGAGGGCCCGAATCAGAACAGCTGTGTATGGAGAAGAGGGTTCTAGACGGAGCCCCAAGAGTCCCTGGCCTTGGTGTAAACACAGCCTCAAACTGTCCCCTCCTCTCTTGCAGAACCACTTACCCTTCATGTGCACATCAGGACCATAATGCCTTTACATACAAACACTGTCTCCCTGTGAGCGTTCTTAGCTCATACAGTTATACAGATTCAGAGACACAAAGACACACCGCCACCATTAAAACCACCCACGGGGGCACAGATACTCCATACAGAAAACTGAACATGCATGTGTACCTACACACACAGACCCCTCCAGAATATACTATCTATAATTACATGCACCCTCACATACCACCCAACCCATGCACCCTTTTGTGCACCCAGCATGCACACTATACAGCAGCCTCTGAAGGCATTTTGCGGGAGCTGGATGGCCTGTGCCTCCTAGAGCCCTGTTGGTGCCAACACTGCCACCTTGTGGCCATAAGTGCACAGTGCACCAGCTACAAGCCTGGACCACCAGGTTGGAGGAGGAGGAGGAGGAAAAGGAGGAGGAGGAAGAGGAGGAAGAGGAGGAAGAGGAAGAGAAGAAAGAAGAAGAGGAGGAGGAGGGCAATGACGAGGACGACGGAGAGGATGGGGAGGACGGAGAGGAGGAGGACGACGAGGATGAGGACCAGGAGAAAGAGACTGGTAAGAGGCAGCACCTGGGCCTCTCCCCATGTCCTTGGCCTCTGCTCTCCATCTACAGGAACTCAGCTGTTGCTGGGCCATTTCAAAGACTGGGCATAGTCCTGGAGAAACGGGGTTGGAAATTGTGGCATCTAGAGCCAGCCACTGTGGCTAGGATGTGCACCCAGCCTCAACCTGCCTTGGTCCATGTCTTTGCTCCCAATGATTAGTGCCAAGTGGAAGGCAGGTGACCAACCCTTCCCCCCCGCCCTCCCCCCGCTAACATAGACTATGCTAAAGGACTTAAAGCCTCAAATTCAATCTGAACTTCAGTATTCATTTACTTACTATATTGACAGGTGAGGCAGCTTGGGTTCAGGTACAGTGCTAGGATAATGCCACAGTGAGCATTGCAGACAGGTCCCTGTCCTAAAATGCCATTGCTCACCTGCATGGGTGGCACCACTGGTCTGTAGTAGTCAACCCTGAGAAACTGCCTACAGCATAATTTCAGAAATTGAGTGCTGGCAATTTCCTGATTTACCCTAATGGTAAACATGCCATGTGTCCCAAGAAAGGCCAGTGGAGCCTTGCTCAAGGAGGGATAAATCATAGTCGGCTTCCTGGAGAGGGTGTCTGAGTAAGGAGTGCAAAGGCCCTGAGGTGGGAAAAGGCTTGCATGTGAAGATCTAAGTGTGCTTAGAGCCAAGAATCAAGCAGCAGAGGGTATGTGAAGATGAAAGAATGGAGGAGCTGGGCCACGTAGCAGGGTCTGAAATACACTGGGTTGGGAGCTTTGAAAAGCTCAGTCCAAGTGCATGGTGGTAGAGTCCTGTGACTTCAGGCTCACAGCCTGCCGTTCCTGAGAAATGAATGCTCACCAGTGATTCCCAGGGCCCCTGAGCTCCAGGCTGCTGACCCATGCAGCAGAGAACTGCAACTGCTCTGCACAATAGCCGGGGACAACTTCACATGAGAGATAGGTTTTGTGGAGTACTCTGCGGCCCCTAAAATCTACGGTGGCACCATTCATTTGTTGATGTGGAATCATGAGTAAGCTTTGCTAAACAAAGATCCTAAGGCAGTATTCATGAGCCAGGCATTCCGAGCTTGGCTACTGGGAGACTACAGCAGGAGATCTTTTGAGCACAGGGGTTCAAGGTTACCTGGAACAATACAGGAAGGTCCCAGATCCTAAGATAAAACAACCCCCCTCCTAACCATAGTACTCAGAGGTTCTCATCCTGATATATATATATATATATATATATATATATATATTCAGCTTCTTCCTTTCCTTCTTGCTTTGTGCATGATGTCCATGTGAGTGTGGGTGTGCACACATGTGTGGAAGTCAGATGTTTAGAAGCTGGTTCCTTACCTCACTGAGGCAGGCTCTCCCACTTCTGCTGTACTGAGTGATTCAGGCTTCACCCACCTTAGAATGTCTGGCTGATTCTTTTGCCTGCACTTTCTATCCCACCATAGGCATTTTGGGACTGCAGATGCCTACCAGAGTATCCATATTTTCCCATGAGTTCTGGGATTGAGCTCAGGACTCAGGGTTAGGCAGCCTGAGGTCACCTCCTCAACCATACCATATTTTCTTGATCCTAAGAGGTGTGAGTTTTTTAGGGTGCACATTGTATGTGGACATATATGTTTAATACACTTTGGAACTGCACAGTTAACCCTAGGGTTCACCCTGAAGTCCCTTACTCTAGAATCAAGGGTAAAAGCCTCATGTACATATTACATTCATGCCTATGAAAATTTCCAGAAAGACATAAGCCACAACATCAAAAACTTACTCATCATGGCTCGGGTTGTGACTCAGTTAGTAAACTGCTTCCCCAAATATGAAGCCTCAGGTTTGATCCCTAGAACCTCATAAACAAGGGATAAAAGGGCCTGCCTATAATCACAATACCTGGGAGCTGAGGAGGATCAGAAGTTCAAGGTTATCCTTAGCTATATAATAAGTTTGAGACCCACCTAGGCTACATGAAAGCTGTCTCAAAAACAAGACAAACAACAAATATATTACTGTAAGATGATTTTTTTTGGCTTTCTTTTTAAAGAAAGTGCGCTGTTTGTTTGTTTGTTTGTTTTGTTTTGTTTTTGTTTTTGTTTTTGTTTTTTCGAGGCAGGGTTTCTCTGTGTAGCCCTGGCTGTCCTGGAACTCACTCTGTAGACCAGGCTGGCCTCAAACTCAGAAATCTGCCTGCCTCTGCCTCCCAAGTGCTGGGATTAAAGGCGTGTGCCACCACCGCCCAGCGCTTTATAGGTTTTTATACACTGAGAACACATTGTTTTTATAACCAGGAAGAAAAATACACCTACTTCTATATTATAAAACAAAACAAAAGTTCGGATTGAAAAACTAAGAAGCCAAGTCTCCTCATCCCCATTAGACTGAAGGATTGTCAAACAGGGCCTCAGACATGGGCTGCCAGAGCCCTCAAGTTCAGCAGCTGGGAGGTTATCCTCCTAAGATAGGAAGGATTTGGGTGAGTAGAGAGCAGGAGTGGGCATATCAGGCAGAAGGCACAGCCTAAAAGGTGGCCTGGGAACTTGAGATAATCCCCCAGGGAGATGGCTTGGGCTGAGAACAGTCAGAGGCCAGTGAAGATGACAGTTAGAATGGGGACATTGGCTGACATTGACTAAGGCTTTCCATGAATGGGAACTGTTCAGAGTGTTCCATAAGCCATCCTTTATTGTTACCAACTAAACTGTCCCTCACTGCAGCTATCCTTTATTGTTATCAGCTAAATTGTCCCTCACTGCAACTCATATATGGACATTTTGGCTCCAACTTCTCAGGATGGGACTGTAACCACACACAGTTCTTTAAAATAGGAGTGACTTTAGAATAAGGCCATTAGTGATAGTTCCTAATCCAGAATCACTGTCTTGATATGAAAAGGAGGTGAGGACATATGCAGAAGCGAGCTGTGGGAGACATCAGAAGGAGGGAATAGCTAGCCACAGCCATCTGGCTGTACCTCAGGAGGAACTGACTACCCGACTCTCTCATCTCAGACCTGCAGCCTTCAGAACATTGAAACATAAATATCTGATTGTATCTACTTGTGTGGTCCACTGTCATGACAAACTAGCTCACTTCATTTTCCTCCAAGGGCTCTACAGGGCTGGCATCTCAGCTATCTTTGGCTGGGTGACAAGTTCCCCAGCTATAAGGTCTAAAGATGGCCCTGAGGATTTACCATGCTCAAGGTCTTGGCAGGGGGCACTCATTCAGCTCCATGGGGGTTTTTCTCCTGGAGCAGACTTTTATTAACATGGCAAAACCCCATAGTGGGCAGGTTGGCACTGACTGCATATAAGGCATGTGTGATGGGCTTTTTTGGAGTCTGACCACTGGATTCCAAGGGAGGGAACCTCAAGGAGCTAAACAAAAACGAATAGCTTTTTATGATTCACTTGTAAGCATATATAGATGAGGCACTAAACAACATCCACTTGAGTTTAGGAGGGAACCTCTGCCATCCCACAGGAGGAGTGCATGGGGCCAGTATGGGGACTGCTATCCTTGAGAAAGGCCCATCTGTAATAGTGGGTGGCATCTCCACCCCCCCTGATGTACAGATGAGGGAATGAAGGTAGACAGGGCATGAAGCAGCAGATTCGGATCCTGTAGCTGTGGCAGGAAAGGCCTTGAGTGGGGGCAAGTTCATGGTTTAGGCTTAAAGTGTGTAGGCATTAGGAAGACACCATATGTGTGTGTGTGTGTGTGTGTGTGTGTGTGTGTGTGTGTGTGTGTGTGAGAGAGAGAGAGAGAGAGAGAGAGAGAGAGAGAGAGAGAATGTGCACTGTGCGTGAGGCAACCCCCCACCCCACCCCCATCCTCCACACGTACTTATGTGTTGAGGTCAGAGGACAACTTGAAGGAGTCAGTTTTCTCCTTGTGCCTTGTGGATCCTGGGATCAAACTCATGTCAGCAAGCTTGTGAAACAGGCAACCTTTCTCTGCTGAGCCACCTGGCTGGCTTGCCACCTTGTTTACTAAGACAAGGCCCCTCAGTGGCCCAGAGTTCACTAAGTAGGTGTGAACTCATACTTATTGCTGTCCTATTGCTGGGAAGAGATTATAATGGAAGAAACTCTTACAAGAGAAGGCATTTAACTGGGGACTGGCTTACAGTCAGAGGCTTAGTCTATTAGCATTATGGTGGGGAGCGTGGTGGTGTGTGTGTCCCTGGAGCATATGAGCCAAGGGTGAGTCATTGGTGGTCATTCTTATTCAGACCACCACAGTGGGCTATGCTGGCTGGCCAGTGAGTCCCAGCATCTTCTGTCTTCATCTCTCCTGTGTTGTCATGGCAAGTGCTGTGGACATGTCTGAACTCGGGTAGCCACGCCTGTGCAGACAGCCTTTAGTGACTGAGTCCTCTCTCAGCGCAATCACTGAACTTTTTGAGGCAAAGCGACAGTATCAGACTTGTGTTCCGGGACAGAAAGCAGGGTGGAGGGTGGAGAGCAGGCAATGCAGCAGGAACTCCGAGGCTGGGTGTGCCAAGTTAGCCCAACCCCGGGGCAGCGCACTACGGCTCCTGTATGATGATCACTGCTGGTCTTACTCCCCCTCTGGCAAACTGAGTCCACAGCCCTGAGGTCCTCAGTCTCACAATACTGTGTAAAGGACTTGCTGGTGCTCTATCTGCAGGACATGTGGCTGTGCTGTGCCGGGCCCTGTCACCAGCTGCCATCACATATTGGACTGGATTTGGTTACTCAAAGCTTCCATCAAAGACATGAGTCCTTAGTGATTGCTGAATGAATAAATAAATGGCTGGATGAATTAATGAATGAGAGAACTAATGAATGAGAGAACTGATGAGTGA
>JADRCD010153363.1:0-19132 GCA_019843815.1 Montemys delectorum
ACAAAAAAAAAAAAAAAAAAAAAGAGAGAGAGATTCCTTTTCATATACAAGAGGCATACAGAACACTGAAGAGGCTGAATAAGAAAAACTCCCTGCCGTCCATAAGAATCAAAACACAAAACATTTAGAATAAAGAAAGAGGGCTGGAGAGATGGCTCAGCATCTAAGAGCACTGACTGCACTTCCAAAAGCCCCGAGTTCAAATCCCAGCAACCACATGGTGGCTCATAACCATCCATAACAAGATCTGACCCCCTCTTCTGGAGTGTCTGAAGATAGCTACAGTGTATACTTACATATAATAGATAAATAAAAAATCTTTAGAATAAAGAAAGAATGTTAAAAGCTGACAGGGAAAAAGACCAAGTCACATAGAAAGACCTAATAGAATAGCACTTTTCAATGGTGACTCAAATCCAGAAGGACCCAGATGGATGTTCTACAAAGTCAAAAAAGACCACACATGCCAGGGCAGACTACAATAGCCAACAAAACTATCAATGCAATTAAAGGAGAAAGAAAAATAAATTCACGATAAAAATAAATACTTTTTGTCCACCAATCCAGCTCTACAGGAGGCAGTGGCACAGCAGTTCTAGTGCTGCGACCTTCTAATACAGTTCCTCATATTGTGCTGTGATCCCCAATTATAAATTATTTTGTTGCTACTTCATAACTAAATTTTGCCATTGTTATGACTTGTAAATATTTGATATGCAAATTCCTAAGGGGTTGACCCACAGGTTGAGAACCACAGCACTGAAAGGAAAACTTCAGTCTGAAGAGAAGATTAAATATGCCCAAGAGGACCTAAGGAATAAATAGATCCACATCAGTTCATCAAAGGAGGGAATACACCACCACAAAAATAACAGGAGTTAGTAAATACTGTTCAATAATAATTCAATATTGATGGTCTAAATTCCCCAATAAAAAGACACAAACTAACAGATTAAAAGCAAGATGCGTCTTTCTGTTGCTTCCAGGGAATGAAACATCAAGGACAGAAAACATCTTAGGGTAAAAAGATGCAGAAGGGCATTCCAAGCAAATGGAACCAGGAAGTAAGCAGGACTAACTATTTTAATATTTCACAAATAGACTTCAGACAAAAACTAATCGAAAGAGAGAAGGAGACTACATGCTCATTAAAGGAAAAAAAAATCTATCAAGATGATATTCCAGCTCTAAACATATACTAGTGCAATAGTTACACAGATGTCATGGGTGCAACCAACCCTTTTTGCTTGGATTTAAGGTCCATTCAAGAAATGGAACCCATACCTGACCCACATGATCTTGGCCATAGGGGAGAACCTACTACTATTGTTTTGCTAAAGGAACACAGCAGTAAAGTGATCTCTAGTGACATATTTCTAATGACATATACCCACAGATTGGTGAATCCTCCTCCGAGGATTCTTCTTACTGTAGATGGCAATTAACATGGAGACCACAACTGAACATTGTGCAGACAGTGAGAAACCTTTGAGCACTCAGCCCTAAATGAGATGTCTTTGTCAAACCCCTCCCCTCAAGGCTCATGGATCTATCTATGCAGAAGAGGAAGCAGAAAGATTGTAAGAGCAAGGGACAGTGGATGACTTCAGTGATGTGATATCTTCCAGGCACAACAGGGCTGATGCACACAAGCATCACAGATGGTGATAGCACATACAAGATCTGTACAAACAAGAGGCTGGAGAGGTGGCTCAGCAGTTAAGAGCACCAACTGTTCTTCCAGAGGTCCTGAGTTCAATTCCGAGCAACCACATGGTGGCTCACAACCATCTGTAATGAGATCCAATGCCCTCTTCTGGTGTGTCTGAAGACAGCTATAATGCACTCAGATACATAAAATATATAAAACAAGCAAAAAGAAAAAAAAAGCTCTGCACAAACAAACCAGCCAGGTTCCCAGCATGGATAAAGGGAAGAGGGGACAACATGCTATGTATACCTGAGAAGCTATTGCTACTTGCTGGGAGAGGGAACATCATGCAACACACACGTACAGTGTATTTTTGTGTATTCAACTCCACTCCTCCCAGATGCACTCTCCCCCCCGCCCCCAACTTGGTGTTTTCTACGACCCACTGAGTACAACCCACTGAGTGCTGCTCATGGACTCACAGGTATGGGACCATCTACACCCTAACAGAAACCTGACCCTCCCTCCCAGCCTTACACTGCCTCTAGCTCCCCAGCTAGGGGTGGGGCTCCTGAGCCCCTCCCTCTTCCATGCTGGAAGGTTGACAGGATTGATCCTGTGCTGAAGACAACAGCTGCCTGCTGTCATGAATGCGGCAGGCCTGTTATGTGCAGAAGACATTGCTTTGCCTCAGTCCTCCGTGACCTCTGACTTGCAGTCTGACCGCTCTTCTAAGATGGTTGCTGAGCCTTGGAGATGGATGGGCATATATGTGCTATACAGATTTCCCGCTTGTGGCTGAGCACTCTGTAAACACTTACTCTCTGTAAACCAATCAGTTGTTGGGATCAAATCTTTAAACCCATGGACCTTTATGAGGCATTTGAGATCTGAACAACAAAGTCATATAAAGTACCCTGGAGTGGGTTGCCCCAAAGAGGAGAGTCCCCATGTAGACCCAAGTGATGCTATCTGACCTTGTCCCCAAGTTATTTCCTATTGGTGAATAAAGATGCCATCAGCCAATAGCTGGACAGAAGAGACACAGGCAGGATTTAGGGTTCCCAGGCTTGGGGGTCCGGGGAGAAGAGGAAGGGAAGAGAAGCTGCCCTGGGTTAGGTGAGTCATGGAAATGTGGCCCTGAGGGCTGGCCAATTGAAGTTGAGAGAAGCCCAGATGAAACACAGTAAGTAATAACTGGGAGTTATCGATAGTAAAGTAGATTCTAACAGCATAGAGGGTAGATATCTGCCCAGCTCTTATGCTGTTTAAGGCTTAGTGTAAATAACAAAGGTTGTATGCCATTTATCTAGAAACTAAGAGGTCAAAGGCAGGGTAGAAACCCCAGGTTGGAATTAAAAAATTTATATAGCCATACTCATTCTCAGCCTTTGGTTTGAATACCTAATTGACAAATGAACAATCCAACACTTACAAAGTTCCTAATCGACTGGCCATATAAAGGATATAAATACGGTATTTCCTGCCTTTCCTGAAATCTACACACACTACAGAAAAGTCTAGAATGCCTATAGTTGCCAACATAGTTTGCATGTCACCATATTGAATCTCACTGCCTGGCAGTGCTATTTTGAATCTGTATAGAGATCCTTGTGAATATATTCATAGATGCGCTAGAGCAGAGTTGAAAGTATCAAAAGCCTGCTGACGGCCACAGAGCGGCAACCGGTGGCTTCTGATTTGAGAACCAGTGACATTCTGTCCCTCTGAATGTGCAACCACTTGTCTTATATTCACTGCATTTTCAGAGTAGACAGGTTCTGAGATAAGTATGGAAAAGAAACTAGAAAATTCCAGAAGAATTTGAAGAGTTTTGGTTTTTAAACTCTTGGCACCATCTCTACCCGGCTTTTCTCTGTTGTATCTACTTCCAACCTGTGGTCTGTGCTTGTGAGATCCACTTGGATGGACTATTTGAAGGAGCTGGTCTGTAATTCTGTACGTGTTGGATCTGAAGTTTTCCTTGTGGGGAAGGTAGGTACGTCCTTGGCTAACAGTCTAGGCAGCATAATTCTGTGATAGAGTCAAGATGCTCTGTTTAGAACCTTGTCTACCTACTTACCTGGTGAACTAAACTTGTCTTGATGAGCTAAACTCTTCCAGAGCCTCCACATATTCAATTATAAAATAACAATAATAATAAGCTCTTTGAAGAGTTTCTATAAATATGAATGTCTATTCAAGTATCTATCTCTGTGGTTGGTATTATTAAAATGAAACAGATTGCTTTGCTATTTTTTGGGTCCAAAATTGTTGAGAGCTTTGATCCCAGAAAATTCTGAGAAGTAGAAAGCTGTAAGAAATGGGGGCTATTATGCTAACAGAAATGCTAATGTACTTAGGACCTTTGTGTTTAAATGTATTAATTCATTCCAATTTTCCAGGTTGTGTGGCACTTTGTAGTAGCCAGGCTTACTCTCAGACAGATTTGGGTAAACCATGAATCAAGTCATATAGCTCAATTACAAATTGTTGAGCAGGCATAGCATGTTATGCTGAGCAATCCAGTAAGTAGCACCAGTCCGTGGCCTCTGCATCAGCTCTTGCCTCTACCTTCCTGCTCTGCTTGAGTTCATGTCCTGACTTCCTTTGGTGATGACCAGTGTTATGGAAATGTAAGCGGAATAAACCCTTTCCTCCCAAGTTTCTTTAGGTCATGGCGTCTCATCACAGCTATAACAACCCCGACTAAGACACTTGAGCTGCCAGACTTTCCTTTTTCCCACCAGTACTCTCCTTTTTCTCTCTCACTGCTTTCTAATAGGAAGTTGCCTTTGATTCTGGAAAGATTGGGGGACAATGTCCAATTAAGCAAAAAGAAGGCAGGTTTTGCTAGATGACTACCCAAATTCTGGAAAAGGCAAAGGGCTTTTTGATAGTTGTGTAGTGAGGCCCCCTCCCTCCTTTCTACATCTGGGTCATGAGGATGAATTAGTCTTGGTGGTAGCAGCAATTGCAGATATGGTCATTATTTGCTAGCAAGAGGATCAGTATAGGAGGAGGAAGGTGCACATCACACACGACATAGTACTGCTGTCAAATATGTCAAGGGCTAGGAGACATAGCTCAGTAGTTGAGTGCTTGCCTAGCATGCTGAAGGCCTTGGGTTTGGTCCCTAGCCCTGGAAATAAAAATAATAATAACAGTTAATATTTGAGTGCTACTGAGTGGATTTTGATAGGCCAGCCCTTGATACTTACTATTGCTTACATTTCTACAGGGAATTTACTTGTCCTCTTCAGTGCTGACCTGAAAACACACTTGGGAATTATGTGGTTACTGTTATAGGATATCCACCAAAGAAGACTGCTTGACTCGGGGTTTAAGCCAAAAGAAAATCTTCATTAGCCAGCCATTACACTGGGTGTTCCAGATCCCAGAGTAGCCCTGGACCTTTCTCAAGGTGAGCTTTTAAGCACAAAAACAATATCCTGGGTTGATATACTTCAGTTAGCAAGAACGTTAGCCAGAGCAGAACTTCAGAAGCCAAAAAGCAAGGTTAGTCCATTTAGGGACTTTCCCAAAACTATGGATTTTGATGGATTAGGTCTTTGTTTTCATTTTGGCTGGTGGTGCTGTCTACATGCTGAGTCAACCTGAATGGTACTTCCATCATGGAGTCAGTTGTGCTAAGATCTGAGGGCCTGTTACAGTTTCAGAAGGAGCATGGTGTTTTGGTCCATTAGCAACTATAACCAGCAGAGGGCACAGGTGGACTGGGAAGAAAAATAGATGGTCTAACAATGGAAGAAATTTTAAATTATAAAAAGCTCATCATCACAGGTAGGTTAGTTTGACTCACTACAGAATACATTCCATTGCATATTTTTCTTATAATACAATGTATATACCTCAAGCATATGCAATAAAACGTGTTCTTCCACCGTCGGCAAATGCTTAAGGCTTTTTCTATTGTTACCTTGCACACATCCTCTAGAACTTTCATTTTTGCATGACTGAACATCGACTAATGTCCCTGCCCTGGTAGCTGTCATCTATTCTGACTGTTTTGGATTATTGTTAAAGACCATAAGACTTTTGAAGTTGAATTACCATTTACATTACGAGATGAACCTTTGGGGACAAGGGTAGGAAGTTATGATTTAAAGTTGGTTGTCAAGGAGTGGAGTTCCGGTGGGTTGGTATATCTCAGTTGTTACCTTGATCTATAATTACCCAGAGGTGGGTCTCTGGGCATGCCTGTGGGGGTGGGGAAGTATTTCGATTGGGTTAACTGAGGTGAAAGGACCAGCCCATTCCTGGGAGGGGCTCCTGGTGCTAATAGGAAGGAGACAGTAAGCTGAGCATAAGCTTTTATTGTTCACTGATTCCTGATTGTAGGAGTGACACAATGAGCAACCCAAAGCTTTTGATTCCAGGACTTCTTTGCCAGGATGAATTATTCTCTCAAACTGAAATTAACTGTTCATGTTTCTTGTCAGGTATTTTTGTCTTGGCAACAAGACAAGTAACCCATGTATTTATATAAATGCACATGGTCTCTATGTATCTATGTACCTATCTATCAATCCATCTTCTATCTATCTACCTATCTTTGTATCTATTCATCCATCTTCTATCTATCTGTCTATCTCTCCATCTATCCATCTATCTATCCATGCATCTATCTATTTATTGGTTTCTCAAGACAGTTTTTCTGTGAAGCCCTGGCTGTCCTGGAACTCACCCTGTAGAACAGGCTGACCTTGAACTCAGAGATCTGCTTGCCTTTGCCTCCCCAGTGCTGGGACTAAAGGCATGCGCCACCACTGCCCAACTTCAATCTTTGTCTTTTTGGAACTAGTTTATTTTACTTAAAATATTTTAAAATCTGTACTGTAGCATCTAGCTATACTAGCAACATTACCTTCATTTTAAAGGATAATATCTCACTGTATATATATATATATATACACATATCATATTATGACATATACATATGTAAACATTCTTTTATTCCTTTTTTGAAAGATGGTTGAGTTGTTTCTACCAGTTGACTACTGTGAATTCTGTTACATGTACATGTACAAAAATTTTGTAGGATGTTTTTTGAAGTCTTGTTTTCAGTTTTTTGGGGACGTATAGGCAGAAGTGATATTGCTGGGTCATGTGATCATTACATTACATAAGGGGCTGAGGATGTGGCTCAGTTGATAGGATGCTCACCTAGCATTCACAAAGTCTTTAACACCACACAAAATCAGGTATGGTGGTATCTACCAACAATCCCAGCACTCAGGAGTTAGAGGTGGGAGGATCAGGAAGGTCAAGATCATCCTTCATTAGTTAATGAATGTGAGACCTGTCTGGGCTATGTGAGACCTTGTCTCAAAAACAAAAAACAAACAAACAAACAAACAAAAAAAACCAAAAGTAAACCCCTCAGGCTCTCACGTGTGGCTGCAGAAGCCCTCCCTCGAGAGTCTGTATCAACAGCAGTGAGGGAGATCCACGTTTGAGGCATGGTGACCTAACAGGAAAGCAGACCTGTGTGGATTGTGCCTTGTTCCCTGGAACTCTCAGCTTCAAAAGCATCCTCATTTGGATGATGTTCGTGAGGTTCTATGCCTTGGTCATGAAGGAGTTCTGTCCCAAGGCTTTTAAGATCAAGAAAGACCTGTGTGATAGAAATAAGAGGTACTTACAGTGTCACATACATCCTCCTCAGAGAACATAGCTAGTTCATATGAAAGACACACAAAGTGCCAAACCAAATCCAAATATGTAATTTTGATTACTTGTAATGTTCTAGACTTCAGTGGATCCCCTTATTCTCCACACCCTCCAAACACTCTTTTAAACCTAGGCCATAAGAAGGGAAACAAAGTGGAAGACATCATTGTAATCAGGCTCTGACTTTATCTGAGAGAATATAAGGTCATCCCAGGGCAGGAGGAGCAGACTTTTGGGAGGATCCACATTTACAGAGAAGATCTGGAAGATGGGGATGGTTTTGTAACCATATGACACAACTTGGCTGACACTCTGGACAGTGTTGCTACACAACACCACGAGTCTTCGGAGAATGCCAAGTCTCAGGACTGAGTCCAGCTGCCAAGATGACTCCAGATAGTTCAGTGCGAACAAACAGTAGGTGAAAGACGCTGTAGAACAGTGATTGTTCAAGGAGACTGGGAAGGATTTCTCTTATTAAAAAAAGTGTTTGGATAGCAAGCATGTATGAATGTATGTGTGTGCATGTGTGAGTGTGCATGTAGTATGTGTGTGAGTGTGTACATGTTTGTGTGCACCTGTGTGTTTGTGTGTGTGCATGTGTGTGCATGTGTGTGCATGCATGTAGTGTGTGTACGTGAGCATGTGTGTATATGTGCACATGTACGCGCGCATGCATGTGTGTATGCATGTGTAGGTGTATGAACCAGACCAGATCCAAGAATCAAAGTGGTCCCCAGCCTGAAGCAGACTGATATGAGTTTGTTGGAACAAAACTAATGTGAGTATCCTGGCAACCTCAGGCCCCATTCCTTCAGAGAATGGCTTCTTAGCATTACTTTATATTAAGTCCCAACTGGGGCAGCGTCTCATAGTGGCTATGTCAAGAGAGGAGATTCGCCATCTGTCCTCGGCACTGGCAAGTGGTGGGGACAATATTACGTTGTCTGCTGAAGCCTCAAAGGTTAATCGTGATTTTGAAAGTTCTTACTAAAAATACTTTTTTCCTCCCCAGAGAGAAATCACTTCAACGACATCAACTGTGAGTTTTTTGGATGGTTATGGGATGCATAAATAAATAAAACCAAGTCTCTCTTGTCAAGGATGGATACACTAGTAAGTTAAGTTTTCTATAGTAAATTAGTTGGAGTACAACATTCAAAATTTTTGTTTGAGAGCTCATGGAATTAATGTTCTAAAATATGTATATGTGTGTGATGTATATTTATATATATGTGTGCATAAATAGACACTTACCAGTAAATACATATACTGGACATTTAACAATTAACAACACTTTATAATAATGTTAAGCATGTCCCCCCATGGATAATCTAAAACTGTCCTCCCCACAGAAGGAAAAATCATAATAGCAGAACGAGTCAGCTCACGGTCAGCTCATGGTTGGTTGGCCCCTTTGCTTTGGGTATGTGGAGAGGCAGCACACTATTCGGGAAGCATGAGGTGAAATCCATCTCATGGCCAGAAACAAAAAGACAGGAGCGGGAGGAGGTTACCCAGATCCCACAATTCCTTTCAAGGGCATACCTCCCATGACCCAAAAATGTCTCACCAAGCTCGATGCTCCTAAAGGTGTCACTACCTCATAATACACCATGCTGAAGACAAATGTGGTATATGGACCCTTGAAGGGCCTTAAGAATCCAATTACAACAATGAGATATGACTTCTCACCCCCTTTTAAGGCTAAATTGAAAAAGACATTAAGTGTTGTCAAGGGTCAGGAAAAAAAATTACTGGTAAAAATGCAAAGTGTTACTGATGGCCTTAAAAAGAGTTCGGCAGATCCTCAAATGGTGATTCACAGAGTTAGCAAACGTTCTAGCAGTTTTTTTCCTAAGGATATTAGTGAGAGAAATGAAAATGTATATCTGCACAAAAGCTTGCATGTGAGTATCCATAGCAACAGGATTATTAACAACCCCCAATGCAAAGAACCGATGGTTCATCAGCTGATAACTGGATAAAGGAAACGTGCTGTGTTTACATGATAGATCAATATTTGGTGCACAGAAAGGAACTAAATATCGACTCACTATGATATGAGTGAATCTTGAAAACAAGCTGAGTGAAAGAAGCCAGCTAGTGAAGAGCACAAACTATATGATTACTCTCATAGAAAACATCCTCAGAAGGTGAATCCATAACAATAAAAAGGAGATCAGCAGTTTTGTAAACTAGGGGAGGTGTGGGGCTATAGGGGGAGAGGCGGTGGCAGGGAGGGTGGCTTCATGGCTGTGGGAGTCTAGGGTATGTGGCACAGTGTTATGAAACTGTGATTGCAAAACCCATGAGGCTGTTACCAAACAGTCCGAGGTGTGAGCCATTTGGCCCTCTTGCTAGTAGTTGGCCGGCCTTTGTGATAGGCACATGCACAGAGTGGATCAGGCAAACATTCACGCGCTTCCTAGTGGATTCTGTCATTTATCTTATGGTTGTAGCCAGAAGGGCTTTCCCCCTTGGATCTACTGCTGGGGATTTGTATATCTTCTACCCCCTACTCCCTCACCCCTCCACCCTCCTGCCAAGTCAGGGTTTCTCTGTGTAGTCCTGGCTGTCCTGGAACTCACCCTGCAGTCTAGGCTGGCCTTGAACTCGGAAATCTGCCTGTCTCTGCCTCCCAAGAGCTGGGATTAAAGGCATGTGCCACCATTGCCCACCTGGGGACTTGTATATCGTATTGTTGTGGGATGAAAGCAATAGTGACCTACCATCTTCCTGATTACTTTAATCAAAGCCAGGAGTTTAGTGTACTGATTCAGAGAACCTTGGCACCCTGGCATATCCAGAACTGAGTTTACATTGTCACTGGGTTGTGAAGGCCGTAACTGAGTCCCAGACCAGGAGCCATTCTGCTAGTCTCTCCTGTTCTAAACTCTTTCAACAATGTCTCACCCTGTTTACAGTACTGACGATACTGTGACGAAGCACCATTGACCTGGCTTATAAACAACAATTATTTCTTTCTCACAGTTCTGAGTGTTGAAAGGTTCAGGATCAAGGCATAGGCAGAGTGGGTGTCTTGTAGGGACCACATAACTGGTTCGTATTCAGCCATGCGTTCCCTGTATCCCACAGAGTAGAAAGAAGGAGGGGACTCTCTGGGAAGGAGTGGATATGGTTTACCTTCTCTGAAGCTCTTGTTAGAGTTTAATTGCCATGGTTAGGCACAGAGGCTGAAAACCTAATTCAATTAAGGCGTTTAAAAGCAAGGTGATTAGGATTAGCCACCAGAGGAGAGCCTCCAGGACTCTACTGCTGCCTTAGCAGGGAGAGAGAGGCCAGCCAACACACATATGTATGCCTTCCCTGTGTCTGCTATGTGACAGGTACTTATGCTACCTGGGGGTTCTAAAAGAAGGTCATTGCCAGACAGGGCATTGACCTTGAACCAGAACTATGAGTCTTAATAATTTTATTTTTTTAAAATACCACCCACAAAACAATTTAGGGGGGAAAGGGTTTATGGTAGTTTGAATGAGAATGCCTCCCTCCTATAATCTCATATATTTGAATCCTTGGTTGCCAGTTGGTAAGCCAGTTTGAGGATTAGGTGGTGTGGTCTTGTTGGAGGATTGAGGTTTCAAAAAGAACATGCCAGTTTCCCCCCCCCCCCTCTCTCCCTCCCTCCCTCCCTCTCTCTCTCCCATGACGGTCATGAACTCTAATCCTCTAGAACCATGAACCCCACATTACATGCCCCCTTTTATAAATTGCGTTGGTCATGGTGTCTCTTTGTAGCAATAGAGAGGTAGCTGGGACAGGGTTTCTTTTAGCTGACAATTCCAGGTGACAGTTTGAGGGGATGTTAGTGGCAGGAACTTGACCCAGCTGGGCACACTGCATCCACCATGGAAAACAGGGGGAGAAAGAACGCATGCCTGTGCACGGCTGACTCTTTGCCATTCTATCCAGGGCCCAGCTGACCAAATGCTTCAACTTTATCAGAAGTCAGAGAATGTATTCCCACCTCACTGAACACAATTTAAAAAGACAAATCCCGGGGCTGGAGAGATGGCTCAGCAGTTAAGAGCACTGCTCTTCCGAAGATCCTGAGTTCAAATCCCAGCAACCACATGGTGGCTCACAACCATCTGTAATGAGATCTGACACACTCTTCTCGTGTGTCTGAAGACAGCTACAGTGTACTTACATACCACAATTAAATAAATCTTAAAAAAAAAAAAAAAAAAAAAAAGACATACCTCTCAGGCCCAACTATGGGCCCACCTCATTGACTCCCTTCCTAGGTAATTCTAAACTGTGTTAAGTTGACAACAAAAACTACAGATAGATTCTGTATCTGAATCTATGTGATTTTTGAGGTCAGCATACTCAATAAGAGCTTAGCAGTCCAACAATGGCTCTCTGAATGCCAGAGAGGCTGCATGCAAACCCTGTAGTCCTGCAGCTGCTCCATCAGTGAGGCTGGATGCCTCAGCAGGACCAATCTGGCCCTGAAGGCCTAGAGCATTTCTGGAAAACCATTGCTCTTCATCTCATGTCAGAAGGGCAAAAAGAATGGAGTCTAGTGTCAGCCTGGCAGTAGCAATAGCGACAGCAAAGTTACAGGATAGATGTGCACATCAGCAAGAAGTGAAGGAAGGCAGGCAAAATATCACTGCTTTCCCCTCTGCCCTCTTGTTACCCGGGCTGTTGGAAGGTGCTGCCTTAGCTGTGGGAGAGCCTTTCACCACTTGGCTAATCCTTCCTGGAAATGACCTTTCAGAGGTGTTGCTGTCCTGGTTTGTTCTCTGTTGCTGCGATAAATGCCATGATGAAAAGGAACTTGGGGAAGGAAAAGATTTATTTTATATTTCACCTTGCTGTCCATCATCAAGGGCAGCCAAAGCAGGCCCTGAAGCAGAGATCATGGGGGAACAGCTGTTTACTAGCTTGCTTTCCTTTAGCTTATGCGTGGCCTGCTTTCTTATACAGCCCAGGTCCATCTACTTAGGGATAGCACCGCCCACAGTGGGCTGGGCCCTTCCACATCAATCATCAACCAGGAAAATGTCCCAAAGACACATCCTCAGGCCATCTAAGGTAGGCAGTTCTTCAACTGAAGTTCCCTTTCTCCAGATATGTCCATTTGACAAGTAAAGTTATCGAGGAGAGCTGCTTAATTGATTCTAGATCCTGTCAAGTTGCCTGTCAAGATTAACCATCCCAGGGCTGGGGATGAGGCTCAGTTGGTAGAGAGCTTTCCCAGCATGCAAGAAGATCCAGCTTTGATCCCCAGTACTGCATAAACTCATTGAGGTGGCCTGTGCTCTCGGCACTCAGGAGGCAGAGGCCAGAGGATCAGAGGTTCAAAGTCATCATGAACAATGCAAGGGCAGCCTGGAATACATGGGACACCTCCTCAACAACAAGCAAACAAAACAAAGAGCAGTACAGAGTACTAGGCATTTTAAGAAATAAACATTGTTTCTCCTGCTTTTCAATAACTCTGTCTTAGGGTTTCACTGCTGTCAAGATATACCATGACCAAGGCAATTTTTATAAAAGAAAACATTTAATTGGGTCTGGCTTAGTTTGAGAGGTTCAGTCTATTATCATTGGGTGGGAAGCATGGCAGCATCCAGGCAGACATGGTGCTGGAAGGGTCAAGAGTACTACATTTTGATCCAAAGGCCCCCAGAAGGAGACTGACTTCCTCCGGCCTTCCAGCTGGAAGGTCTCTTCTGCCCTGGGTGGAGCTGGAGCATAGGGCCTCAAAGCCCCACCCCCACAGTGACACACCTCCTCCAACAAGGCCACACCCATTCTAACAAGGCCACACCTCCTAATAGTGTCACTCCCTGGGGGCCAAGCATCCAAACACATGATTCCATGGGGACTAAACCTATTCAAACCATTATAGCTCTGAATTCTAGGATATTTTGTGTTTCATCTCTTTTTTGGTGTGGCTCAGGTGGTAGTGGCTGAGAAAAGAAAAGAAAAAAGAAAGAATGAATGAAACAAACAAACAAACAAACAAAAGTAGAAGAGACTCTTTGGTTTTATTAATGTCAGGAGGAAGGCTTTCTAGAAAGAGATGTATCTACGTGTAGAAAACACAGCCCTAAAAGTATATGCAGAACTTTGGGTCACATGTGAATGGATGGAGGCACGGGAGTCAGCCATCTTTAGTAAAGCAGGGAAGATTGACACGGCTCAATGTTTGCGGGAATTCTAAATTTAATAAATCATCCATACTTAAGAAAAAATACTGAGGTTTTCTCTGAGGAGTCCGGGGTAAGAATTAGCGAAGCTAAAGATGCTGCTAAAAGCAGCAGCAAACCTGAGATCATTTACAGCACAGAGGAAGCGTCCTGACGAGCTCGCTCTCCAATCTGTGGAATTAATTGGAAAGAAAATGTTGACAGAGGCTTATGTCCAATCCAACTCTGGAGTTTACATAACATCTACATTTGAAAACAACACTTAAAGTTTTAACAAAAATACAAGGATGAGTGTGTTTGCTGGGTTCATCAGACTGAAGCAGCAAAACAGACCATTAGGAACATTCCAATAGCTACTTGTGGAGTGCTAAGTGTTAGGGGCTGGAGATACCAGACCCGGTTCCTATTTCAAGAAGCTCACAGTGCAGTGAGGGGAAGAAGTTAATCACAAAACAACTACACTATAAAGTAATGTGTGAAATATATATGTAATAACTGTTCTGTAAGGTAGTGGGTGATGCACGACCAGACTTTTGGACCTTACATTAAGGATGCATCTTATATATTATTCAGTCAGAAACATGTTTACAGGGAGTCCACACTGGAGATGAAGATTAAAACACTCTGTCTTAGTCAATGCTCTATTGCTATGAAGCAACACCATGACCATGGCAACTCTTATAAAGGAAAGCATTTAATTGGGACTGGCTTACAGTTTCAGAGGTTTAGTCCATTATCATCATAGTGGAAAACATAGCAGCATGTGGGCAGACATGGTGCTGGAGAGATGTAGCTGAGTGTTCTACATGTGGATCCCCAGACAGCAGGAAGAGAGAGTGACATTGTATTATGGCTATTCCTGGTTATCACCTTGACTGCATCTTGAATGAACTACAATTCAGAAATGAAGGGCACACCTGTGATCCACATCTTGAGTCTGGAAGACACAGACTTCTGATTCGGATCTTGACATGGAGATCTTGAGGCATAGTGGCCATGAAAAGCTTAGGCCCAGGCAAGGTAGTACATGCCTTTAATCCCAGGATACTGAGGCAAGCAGATCTTCAAGTTCGAGGCCTGGGACAGAGCAAGTTCCAAACCCAGAAGTGGTAGTACACACCTTTAATCTAGGGCACACCTTCTGCTGGAGGCCTACATAAGGACAATGAAGAAGGAAGACTTGCTCTTCTTCGCCTGCTTGCATTTACTAGCCAGCACATCTGTTGGAAGCTACCTCTACAGAAGACCAGCTGAAACAACTAGCCTCATGGGATTGAGCAACTGCTAGAGTCTTAGACTTCCCATTCACAGCTGCCCTCTGTTGGGCTAGTTGGACTGCAGGCTCTAAGTCATTACAATAAATTTCCTTAATGTATAGAGACATTCCATAAGTTCTATGACTCTAGAGAACCCTGACTAATACACACTGGGCCTAGCTTGGGCTTCTGAGACTTCAAAGCCCACCCCGAAGTGAGACGCTTCCTCCAACAATGCCACACCCACTCCAACGAGGACACAACTCCTGATTCTTCTAAGTAGTGACACTCTCTAATGACCAAGCTTTCAAATCTTATGGGGACAAGCCTCTGGGGGCTGCTATTCTTATTCAACCACCACACACACTAGCACATTCATAGTCTAGGCTCTGGGGTATGAAGAAAGAGCATTCTGGGAAGTGGAGGCCATAATAGCAAAGGCAAAGTGATTTTTTGGGGGAAACTCAATTATTATTTTGCTGGGGTATTGTAGCGTATAATTATTAAAAATAATAATAATAATAATCCACACTGAAACCAGCTACACTCCAGCAACGCGGTCTCCCCTCCCCCACTGGGAGCTGCAAGCCGAGGTCTTCCTAGGTTCCCGAGGTTAGCCTGTCAAACCGCTCATATCTTCCCAGGTCATCCTGGGCCTGGCGGCCACTGGCTCTAAATCCCTATCCCCTTATAATTAAGAATCCAGAGGCTTATAATTTATCAGTCAGATATGCAACAGTAAATTCTCAACCCCCAAAATGCCCACATAAATAACTCAAAATTTAATTGATATTGATACAACCTACCCACCTAGACTGGACAAATAGCCCTGCATTACTCTATTGCTCTTTTATGATATCCGTAGCTACCTGTGACTATTTCAAGCCACGTGGATCTGGTTCACCTTCTTCCTCCATCTTTCTCTGTCCTCTCCCTCTCTCCCTCTCCCCCCCCACTCTTTCCTCTCCCTCTCCCCCTTCCCCCTTCAAACTTTTAGCCCCGCCCTCTTTTTTCCATCGCCCAATCACAGCCTTATATTTCACCTAACTTTACCTGTGTATAGACAGCAATCTACAGGATATAAATCAAACTCGTTTGGGAAGGGGGGCGGTAGGAACTATGACTGGAAAGGCTGGTAGGAGTCAGACACTGAAGAGCTTTTCATTCCTTCATTCATTCACCCAACATCTGTGTATTCACAGAACGTTCGTGCCCGACGCTATACCTGAAACCCACAACAGGTGCCTGAGCTCTAGAGCCGAGTGTTTATCCTTAGGCTTCCACAAGCAGAAGCCCCAAACCCTCTATGGTAAGACAAACCATATTGCATATTTGTGCTCCAACTTTCATGCTGACTGGGTCAGCCTTACCATTGGGGGATGTGTGTGTGCAGGAGGAGAAATGTCTTCTCCTGACTTGTAAGACTTCAGAAGGAATGTTGATGAAAACAGAAATGCATTTTCGAGCAGTTTTATGTTTAACTTATGTATTAGTCAGGGTTTCTATTCCTGCACAAACATCGTGACCATGAAGCAAGTTGGGGAGGAAAGGGTTTATTTGGCTTACTTCCACATGGCTGTTGATCACAAAGGAAGTCAGGACTGGAACTCAAGCAGGTCAGGAAGCAGGAGCTGACACAGAGACCATGGAGAGATGTTCCTTACTGGCTTGCTTCCCCTGGCTTGCTCAGCCTGCTCTCTTAGAGAACCCAAGACTTCCAGCCCAGGGATGGCACCACCCACAAGGAGCCCTACCCCCTTGATCACGAATTGAGAAAATGCTCCACAGCTGGATCTCATGGAGGCAGGCACTTCCCCAACTAAAGCTCGCTTCTCTGTGATACCTCCAGCCTGTGTCAAGTTGACACACAAAGCCAGCCAGTACAACTTAGAATCTAGTATCAAGGAACTAGGTCAGATTCCTCAGCGGATTTGTGGGGACCTGGCCTGTTCTTTTCTGAAAGACAAAGGCTTCTGTAATTCATCCTGCAAGAGGACAGGCAGCTCACTTTGTCCCAGAGAGGGTGAAAATGTGACAATGACCCTGTCTTGGTCAGACAGGCCAAATTTGGTCTTCAGCAGCTGAAGATGCAGCCATTTCAGCATTTCCAAGGCCAAATCCTCACAGCTGCATTTAACCTTTAACTTGACTAGTGTATCCATCTAACAGCTCGGTTGTGGCATGCCTTGAGAGACAGTAGAGACTAGAAGCACCCAGATTTTAAGAGAAAGGATGCTTCCCCGGTAGGGTGTTACTTGTGTTTAAGTGGTAGAGTAGGCTTTGCACTTTGATGGCCTAATGGAATTCCTTTCCTCTGGGCTCAACACTGAACACTCATCTTTACAAACCTTCATAGAGAGTTTCTGGGCCTTGCCGAGGAACAGGGATAGACTGACTGACTACCCTACTATTCACTTGTTAGCTTTCTGATCGTATAGTTTCTAGGGCTATCTAGTCATTCTCACAGATATGTGGGAACAGAACTGAAGATGGGGGAGGGGTGTGGGAGGCGACGGAGTCACGTGACAAATTCTAGGACTCAGACTCTGGAGACCAGCATGGGGTGCAGATCTGAGCTTATTGTGCAGCACGTAAGCTTATATACAGTGTTTGAGCCAATCCCAAGTCCCTAAACCCTTGGCTAACCATATCCCACCATACTGTCACTGTGCCCCAATGAAAGCTCTGTCTGATGAGGAAGGAGCTCAGAAGGAGCATGGTGGGAGTGGGGGGTTGGGGACATCGCATGACCTGTTAGGACTTCCGCGGGCAGCTGGGCTCAGTCCCAGCTCGGGCTTCAGTCGCTTTTTGCTGTCTCTCTGGTGGGAGCCCTCTTAGATCTAATGTTGTGTGCAGATCAGGACTCTTCGAGAAGTGGCAGGAGCCCCCATCTCACGTTTCCCTTCACAAGGTTGATCTCTGTATCCCCACACAGCCTCTGAGCCTGAAATCTATACTGGCCTTGCCTATGTAGGAAAATAACTTTGGTCTGATCCCTAGATAAATGTAGGTACCATTTGTAAAAATCAAGTTTTTGCTTAGATGACTTTCTCTATAGCTTGGGAAGGAAAACGCCAAAATCATATCATTTGTCACTTAACTTGGCCAACAGGATTTGAGTACTTAATATGTCCTAGCACTGTTCCCAGTGATAGAAGGAAGGGTGTTAGAGAATAAGAGCTAAGGACGTAGGACCGACATAACTAGGTAAAGGTAGAAGACAGTTCACGATTGGCTGTTAATTTCTCTCCTTAGTATGTTCTGTGCTATAAAGCTTCACTTGTCAAACTGCCTTGCTACCATGGTGATCATAACTAATAAATGCAAAGATACATGTCTGAACAGGTTACAGACTTCTCTGTGTTTAATAGTATGTTTTGTTTTTTGACTTTTTTAAAATTTAATTTTATTTTTTACTTATTCACTTTACATCCCAATCACTGCCTCCCTCCTGGTCACCCCCCCCACACACACACACACAATCCTTCCCCATTCCCCCCTCCTCTTGGCCTCTGAGCTGGTGGCTCCCCCTGGGTAACCCTTCACCCTGGTACTTCAAGTCTCTGCAAGGCTAGGAGCTTCTTCTCCCGTTGAGTCTAGACAAGGTAGCCCAGCTAGAAGAACATATCTCACATACAGGTAACAGCTTTTGGGATCGCTCCAGTTGTTCCGGACCTACATGAAGACCAAACTGCACATCTGCACGTATGAGTGGGGAGGCCTAGGTCCAGCCTGTGTGTGTTCCTTGGTTGGTGGTTCAGTCTCTGAGAGCACCAAGGGTCCAGGTTGACTCTGTTGGTCTTCCTATCCCATTTGGGGCCCCACACTCCTTCCTCCTATTCTTCCATAAAAGTCCCCAAGCTGCATCCACTGTTTGGCTGTGGGTGTCTGCATCTATCTGAGTCAGCTGCTGGAAAAAAGTGGGTCTTTTTATTGCATTGTTACACAGAGATATGGCTTGAACTTGAGGTCTTCATTCTGCTAAGCAAACGTCTGTCACTGAGAGAGCTACACCAAAAGCACAGAAGAATGGCTCTTACATCTAGTTCATGGTCTCTGCAATGCTCTGCATTCAAGTCCTTATAAAAACTGGACTTAGAGCATGTGGACACACTGACCCTGCATAGTCTGGGGCTCCACATCTGCTTCTCAGCCTTACAACAACTTGGAGTAATTTGGAACCAGGGTAAGAGCTGGCTCTCTGCAGGCAAGGCCCCACTGTGTCTGTTTCTACAGGCTGAGGCCCCACTGTGTCTGTTTCTACAGGTTGAGGCCCCACTATGTCTGTTTCTACAGGCTGAGGTCCCTTTATGTCTGTTTCTAAAAGGCTGAAGCCCCACTGT
>JADRCD010153364.1:0-17810 GCA_019843815.1 Montemys delectorum
TATGTATGTATGTATGTATGTATGTATGTATGTATGTATGTGTTCCATATATATATATATGGAGAACATTCCTCCCCCACCTCCCTCTCTCTCCCTCTCAATTAAACCTCTTACAAGTGGAACTGTTTGGGTCTAGTGTGGTATGTTCTGACGCGACTCGCCCTTCTAACACATCACTCAGGATGCAAAAGCAGGAGGATTTCTGAGTTCCAGGCCAGCCTGGTCTACAGAGTGAGTTCCAGGACAGCCAGGGCTACACAGAGAAACCCTGTCTCAAAAACCAAAAGACTTCCACACCGATCAGTAGTAGTTTAAGATTGCCTGACACTTGTTGATTAGGGGGATTTGAGACAGCTCCACTGAGCAGGGAATTTACCCCCCTAAACTCACCCCACCCAGGATGAGAAGGGGCTCCTGTGTTCACATTTTCCCTTCATAAGTGGCCTCCGGGAAGATCCTATGGACAGTGCTCTCCAAGGTGTGCAGGCAGTTCCTGCCAGTGGGTCTTAGAGCTTTCAGTCCTGGGTTAAATTAGCTTCCAGTTTGTCCCTTGACACTCCAGGTCAAGTCCAAGGCAGGAAGTTGCAATGGAGAATTAGTCCCAGGAGCCAGTAGGTCAGGAAGTAGAGTAGAATGTATTTTGTGACTGGAGAGCAGGTCTTCCAGTTGCACAAGAGTTTCACGACACAGTTTCTGGGAGCCCTTTGTCCTGGTGTGGCTCTGTCCTCCAGAGGCTTCTGGGGTGCTGTGTTCTCACACCTCAACAGTGGCTCTTGACCCTGAAGCAGGTGAGCTGGAAACCAGTACATGACAGGAGTGGAAGAGCCCAAAAACCGCGTGAGGACCTGGAAAAGCCATGTTAATTGGAGCATCAGTGATGTGGCTGGGGGAATCATGGCCTGACAACTAAAACAATCCCACTGGAAAAGCCCATTCAGTAAAAGCTGCAGATCTGCCTAATAATGATTATGTACATCAGCCAGACAAATCCTGAGTTCCCAATAAGCAGTCTCAGTGTAATCACCACACTAGAGGGCCAGCCAATACTAAAAGGTCTATGTGGTCTAATTTTACCCATAGTCTGTATTTTAGTCTGCGCTGAAGTGGGAACCTGGAGGCTCCTTATCATGAGGGATGAGAGCAGAGAGAAGCAGCAGTCTCTGTTCCTTAGCTCAACCGTTCCCATCTCACAGGGGTTCTGAACTTGCCTGGCAGTCACAAAGCTGACCCATCGCAGATACAGGTTACGATTCTTTATCTCCCTAACCACATGGCTCAAAGAACAGTACAAATTGTCAGAACTGGTCAGTGTAGGGACAAGACTTCCTTGGAGACAGCCAAGGACTTCAAAATTGGACATAAAATCAAACCTCTGATCCTGACTGCCACCACCATTCCCAAACCCTGGACAAGATGTCTACTGCCTGGGCTCAAGACACCATAAAAGGCCAATGTGGGCAGTCTGCGTACTAGGGAAAGCTCCCCAAGAGAACTGACAGCTTATTTCTTCACCAAAGGTGAAGTGAGCCAATTTAAGTCAGATTAGCTTCTCTTAAAGGAAGCTTTATTAGGAAGCTGCTCTCAGGTGAGTTCACCCACCCCAAGGACCAAGGCCAGGGAAGTTGCCTTGGGAAGAGAGGGGATGGGGAGGGAGTGAGAAAGAGAGAAAGGGATGAGTGTGTGCAGAGATGGACAGAGACACCAAAAGGTCTGGACTATATAGGGAGGACCCTCTGGGGAGGGCAGGGTATGCCTGAGGGAGGCTGGGAGAACCGGGAAGTCCAGTCTGCTTTGGTCCCTTGTCACCAATGGAAAGCAACCGAGAGCGTCTTTCACATTCCCCTGAACTGAGGCCTCTGACAGCCTTCACACCTCTGCTCCAGCCCACTCCTGCCTCAGTTTTGGTTTTGGAGAAGAGACAGAATTTTATGTAGTGCAAGCTGACCTCAAACTATGTATACAAGGATGGTATTGAACTGATCTTTAGAGAGTTTTTCACTGAACCTGGACATTGCTAAACTGGCTGCCCAGCACACCAGTGGTCCTCCACCATACCTGGCTTTTTATGTGGGTGCTAAGTTGAGGATCCAAAGTCTGTCTGTGCTGTAAGCACTTCATCAATTTAGCCATCTCTCCACTCCTACAAGCCTCTTATATGGGAATTTGGTTTTTCACTCTTTTTTTTTTTTTTCCAGACAGGGTTTCTCTGTGTAGCCCTGGCTATCCTGGAACTCACTCTGTAGACCAGGCTGGCCTCGAACTCAGAAATCCGTCTGCCTCTGCCTCCCAAGTGCTGGGATTAAAGGCATGCGCCACCACCCGGCTGTTTTTCACTCTCTAGAGCCCATTTTAAATATGACACCTTCCTCCCTTAGTGAGTTAGGTACTTTCCTACATCCACAATAAACACACTGAGTGGGTGTGGTCAGTTGCCTTCGGCCAACACGTGGATTCCAGGGCAGAACTCAGTTCAATCAGGCTTGGCAGTAAGTCCCTGTAATGCTATTTTGCTCCCCGTTTATTTCAGAGCTAGGGACTCAACTCAGGGCTTCTCACACCCCAGGTGAGTACTCCACCACTAGGCTACACTCTCAGTAGCACTACCTGAACTCTGCTTTCTTGAGCAGGACCTCAGTATGTGGCTCTAGTTGGCTGAGAACTTACTGTAAACACCTGGCTGGCTGGCCCTTAATTTGGGAATGATTTCTCTGTCTCTGCTTTCCAAGCACTAGAATCACAATTGTGTGTCACCATATCTAGGTGGATTTTATTTTTTCAGACAGGGTTTTACTATGTAGTCCCAGCTAACCTCAACAGCCTCTGGAATTAATTTTTTGTTTGTTTTGACTTTTGAGAGGGTTTCTCTGTGTAGCCCTGGCTGTCCTGGAACTCACTCTGTAGCTCAGACTGGCCCCAAACTCAAGAAATCTGGCTGCCTGTTTTGTTTTTTGTTTTATTTTTTCCTGGATGCCTCTGAGTGCTGGGATGAAAGGTGATCTCCTTGCAACCACCACCCAGCTATTTTTTTTATTTTTCTTTAAGTCACCTAACAGCAGTACTATAATTTGAAACAAACAGGGCCTCACAAAGGCCCAGGCTGGCTTCAAACTCACTATGTAGTAAAGAGTAAACTTATCTTGTCTTTTTGAGGGAGGCAGGGCCTCATATGTACCCTTGGCTTGCCTGGAACTCACAGAGTTCCTCCTCCTCCACCTCCCAAGAACAGGGATTGTAGGCCGTCTCATGTAGTATGGGAAGGACCTGAGGTCTTCATGCATCCTAGGCAAGCAGTCTACCAACTGAGCTTCATCCCTAGCTCCTAATGCTGTCCACAATGTCTGCCTTTGTTTTCATATCATGAGACGCACTAAGGCAATAATTTTGTTCTCATGTTCTGATTTAGATGCTGGAACAAAGAAAGCCTTAGATTTGTGTTCCTCTGGCTAGCCTAGGGTCTGAAAATTGCTCTGTAGCCCAGGTTGACCTTCAACTTGCAATCCTCCTTACCACCCTCCTGGGGGCGGGGCTGTTCTAGTTGTACCTGATCACATCTGTGTGCTCTGACAGTTGATGACTAGCAGGCAGTGGTGGCGCACGCCTTTAATCCCAGCACTTGGGAGGCAGAGGCAGGCAGATTTCTGAGTTCGAGGCCAGCCTGGTCTACAGAGTGAGTTCCAGGACAGCCAGGGCTACACAGAGAAACCCTGTCTGGAACAACCAGAAAGACAAAACAAAGCAAAATAAAAGAAAACAAGACAGCTGATGACTAAATGAAGCATGGGTCATTGAGTGACAAAGGTACCTGTCCTCCCCAATCTTCAGCCACCCCAGGCAGAGAGCCACCTCACCTGGACATGCATGCACAGACCTCCGAAGGCCAGCAGCGCTGCAGCGTGGACCAGGTACACAAACACCTTTGGACTGAGGAAACCAGGCTGGGGCTTCTTCAGGCTCCCCTTGTCCTTGGTCCTTTGCAGTCCAAGTGTAAGGCAGAGCCAAGGGTGGGTTGTCACATATGTCCAGGTTGCCCACACAATCAGTACAGTCACTGGTGTAGCTAGTAGAAAGTTGGGCACCTGTCTGAGCTCATAATATCGCAGGAGACCAACATTCCAGTAGACATCCTGAATATAACTGTATATTAGAGGAAGATCCCAGGAGCACCACGGGGGCTCATTTTCTCCTGCAAGTCGGTAGCCTTTGTCCGAAGCTAGCTGCAACAAGGGCTCAGGGGTGGAGTGGGCTGAGCCTGGTAAACAGAACTGGGTGTAGGCATAATACTGAAAGAGGGCAAAGGGAAGGCTGACTATGAGCACTGACAAGCACAGAGAGGCCATCAGTTTGATGAGCTGTTTCCAGGGGTTCAGCACCGCCAGAGAAGAACAAAAGGCTCTGCACTGAGAGTGCAGGAGGAAGCCAACACTGACCAGGCCATTGGAGCGCACCCCAGCCGCAAGAGCAAAGAGCAGCCCACTAGCCCAGCCTCGGCCCCTCTCCAGCTGCCCCATGGCGCTGAACGTCAGGAAGGCAAACAAAGCTTCCGAGTAACCAGCTGCCAAGAAAACATTGGCAGGGCTGAGGCAGAAGAGCAGCGCTGCACAAACGGCCTGGCGAGGACAGCGCAAAACCAGACAGCCCAAGTCATGCAGTGCGACTGCAGCCAGCACAGAGAACAGGGAGTTGAGAAGTGCTACTGAGACCAGCAGGCAACTGCGCTGGCTCAGGAGGCCCTGCAAGGGGCTCAGCAGCTCAGTCCCCATCAGCAGGGCCAAGGGGAAGCCAGGGAAGAAGGCAAAGTTGTGCTCATAAAGGTAGCCGTGCTCAGCAATAAACAGGAAGTGTTCAGCATCCCATCGAGACAGACCACCCAGAAGACCTTCCACAAGCTGGTCCACAAAGCCAGAGGGGGCGAGGCGGGGAGGAGAAAAGGCATCGGCTTGGTGATCTGGGATGATGACATTGAAGAGTGCCTGTGGGGCGAAGAACCAGGACGTTGGTGAGTAACTGCAAGAAAAGAATTACCACTTAATAAAATACGAAGGAAGGAAGAACAGATTTGTAGGCCTGTGTGTGTGTGTGTGTGTGTGTGTGTGTGTGTGTGTGAGTGTGTAGGAAGGAGTGCCAATGCTAACTAACTCTAAGTTTGACACTAGTGCAGAAGTAACCAAACAGGAGACGCCTGAGTCTACAACAGAAGCCAGATCAGGATTCATACCAACTGGGTATGGAAGCAGGAATGGACTCTCAGGAGTGAGACTGAAGGATCTGCCTGGGGAGGAAGTAAAGGCAGAGAAGAGCTCGAGGATGGAGCCCATCAGGGAAAGGATGTAAGGATCCAGCATGAGGAGGAAGCAGGAAGCCAGGCACACTGGCACAAGTCTTGACTCTGAACTCAGAAGTCAGAGGCAGGCAGATCTGAGTTCCAGACACACAAGCAGGAAGAGGGAGTGAGGAGTGGCGGGTGGGAAGCCCAGGGGAAAAGGGCCCAGTAAAAGGAAGTGAAGCTGACTACAGATGTCAACAACGTCTTTAAAGGTGACCAGGGTAAGTGTCAGGCACCTAGATGACAGAAAAGGGGAGACTGTGCATGTGACATGTGCTGTGAGGATGCCGGGAGAAACGGGGTAGTAGGTCCACTGATAGAGTAAAATGGACAGTCTCATGTATGAGGGGTAGGAGCTCAACCTGGAAGAGAGCTGAGAGTGACCTTGCCCCGTGCTGGTTATGGGTGTGTATCACCAAGCCTGGTTGGAGTGGGGAGGCAGTTAGAGTTAAATTTTGCACATCACTGGAATAAGCCAGTGAAAAGAAACCACTGAGCATGCAGGAGGCATGAAAGAATACTGGGCAGGTAACAGGCTGCGCTTGCTGGACGGGCGAGCTGAGAGAGGGCTCATTGTTAGTAGCAAAGCCACAGGGGCACATGTAGGTAAGGTGAAGGTTGTAGCAATTTGATTTCCCTGAGTTTTTACCTAGTACTGGGGAAAGTTATGGATTTGAAACAGCTCCGCAAGCCAGAAGAGCAAGCCTGGCTGTCAAGAGGCTGCTATTACAGAGGGCCTGGGTTTGGTTCCTAGAGCCTACAGGACAGGCAGCTCACGGCTGTCTGGAACTCTACTTCTAAACAATCTTCGGCCCTCCTTTAGCACTGCAGGCGTGTGGTATGCAACATGAACACATGCAAAATACTCATACAGATAATAAATCTTTTTTAAAACTTGTGGAGCCAGGTGGTGGTGGCACACGCCTTTAATTCCAGCACTTGGGAGGCAGAGGCAGGCGGATTTCTGAGTTCGAGGCCAGCCTGGTCTACAGAGTGAGTTCCAGGACAGCCAGGGCTACACAGAGAAACCCTGTCTTGAAAAACAAAACAAACAAACAAACAAAAACAACAACAACAAAAAGTTGTGGAAAGAAGAAACCATGAAACTTAAGTGCTGGCTTAAAGTTGGGCTGTGTTCCAGAACTACCCTGGAGTTTACACAACACTGACACCTCCAAGTCTTTCTTTCCCTTAGTTACTTAAAATAAGACTAGATAGAGCCTGGACATTTGATTTAAAAAAGAGCTACACTTTATTCATTTTGTGTGTATGGGTGTGTGCCATGCGTGTCACAGTGCAGGGCAGCTTATAGAGTTGCCTTTCTCCTTCTACTACATGATCACAGAGACCAAACTCAGATTCGGAGGCATGTGGCTATCTACTGAGCCATCCTGCCAGTACTGAATTTTAGAATTTTAAATTGGATAATACAGATATATATCTATATATCTATATCTATATCTATCTATCTATCTATCTATCTATCTATCTATGTATATATGGGCTAGAAAACAGAATCCAGAGCCTCCTACCTTAAGCTACATCTCCATCCAGCCCTGCAGTCTGGGAAAGTCCCCAGGTAACGATGTGCAGAAAGCATCTGAGAGACAGGAGGGTGAGTGGCCTATGGAAATTCATCAGAACTTCCAGCGGTGCCAATGACTCACTTGATCTTGTATTTTTTTTTTTTTAAAGGCTAGTTAATATAGTTAATATACTTGCATTTTTTAATGGGAAGCTGTAGGCATGGAGGAGGCAGGTCACTATACTTACCAAGACTAGACTTTTGTCTCATGTATGAAATGGGTAGTGGGACAAGAGAGCTGTATGTATGTACGTGTGGGAACGAGTACCACAACGGAGCACACTCAGCTCTGTAATGGAGAAAGCTGAAGGCCAAAGAAACATGGTAGGTTCCACAGATTTCGTGGAAGCCAGAGAGAGTGAGAAAATCTGACCTGCGGGAACAGGAGTGAGCCTCAGAGACAGGAGAATGGTCAAAGAGAGAGGGGCAGGGGACAGATTCTCTGCAGGAGCCGTCTACAGAGCCGCGCTTTGGGAGCAGTGATGACAAGATCCCTGAAAGGAGGCAGGAGGATGACACGAGAGATCAGGCATAGAATGCATCATTTCCTTACTATTCAAACAGCAGAAGCAGTGCCAGAAAGGGTGCCAGTGAACAGGGAGTTAAACCCTTCAGAGAGTAACTGGCACTGATAGAGATGCCAGCAACAGTGGAGGGGAACTAGGGCTATAATCTGATAGCACTAGCTTTACATCTGGAAGGGTAAGAGAGAGAGAACAAAATCAATTTATTGTTATATGTCTTTCTGCATCATTAGGCTGTCAGCTACTCGAGGGAAAACATGACCTTTCACTCATAATTTAGCACAGTTTTGGGAATAAGTACTTACTATAATTGTGGTGGCTGAACTTCAGGGACTTGAGGAAATCACTGTTCCCAAGCTCACCCTGACTGAGAGCCCCGCCGCCCTGGCTCCCCTTCCCAGATGCTGACTTGCGGTCCTGCTCCTGTGGTTCTGCCAGGAGCTCAGCTGATGCTGGTTCAGAGCCATCACTGAGTCAGGCTCCCCAGCCTAGCAACAAGAGCACAGCTCACTTAAAGGTTCTTTCTCTTTTTTTGTCAGTTTCTTCATCAGGCCACTCCACTGAAAAGAAATGGGGCGGAGTGACAATCACAGGTACAGGCCACCAAGTTGAAGACTCTTTAATGCCTAAAGTCAGCAGGACCTGAAGTGCTTCATATAATAGGGAGGAAAGATTCAGAGCTAGAAGCTCAGAGCGGGTTAAAAATAGGGGAGGATAGAAAAAGTTTCTACAAAGGAAGCAGCGAGGAGCCCCAGATACAAGTGATATAGAGACACACGTCATTATGCCAACTCAGCAACTCTAAGGGGTGACCTCTGTTCACTCACAATCATAAACTCAGGACCTCAGTACAGAGCAGTACACTAGGCACCAAATAATTCACATATGTGCGACTTTGATTAAAGTATGTATCAAGGCAGCCCAGGGGAAGGGGGTTGGTAAAAGACAAACATATTGAGAGCTGAGTGCCTGAGACAGCAAGGAGGAGAGGGGGTCAGTACTGTGGATATTCAGATGGCCTCAGAACTTGAAAGTGGCTCCTCTCTCCCACTTAAGTAGCACAGAACTCAGATTCCAAGAAAGAGAGCCCTGTGCAATACTTTAAGAGGTCACACACACCTTAAAAGTATCTCTGTTGGCAAGACCATCAGATAGCTTTGGGTAGGGAGCTGGGGAGTGTGGGGTTTTTAGCTTTGGACAGATCACTTAACCTGCCTGGTTAAGTGCTGCCTCACTTGTAAGACGCATGATCAACACACTGCTGAAGGCTCTTGCCCACTTCCCGGCTGCCAGGTCTGAGTCTGTAGGTGTTCAACCACATGCTGACGTGCACCAGGAGGAAAGGATATGAGGACCACGTATTCCTCATTCCCAGCTCAGTCACACACAAAGAGCATGCTCAGGGAAGGCTCAGGGACTGACCTGCAGCAGTAGAGTCAGGATGCGGCAGCTTACTGCGAATCTCAGCACCTCTTTCTGGGACGGGTCCAGGAGCCCCATCCTCTCACCACCAGGACTGAGCTTCCTCAGGCTTCTAAATTCTAACACCCAAGGGAGAAAATGTCACACACAGGCCAAAAGCAAATCCATAACATTTTCTCCAGAGGAGCCACCCAATTCAGCACGGCTATGCAAACATAACCACCTGACTTCCCGGTGGGAAGACTATCTTGAAGGCAGATGGACCACAGAGTGTCACGCTGAAGCCCTGTACTCTAGTCAGATAAGCACAAAGCTGGAAAGCTAAGCTCACAGAACTTTTAAAAGTCTGTTGAAATACTTTTGTGTAGGACTCAAAGACCAGGGTTCAAGGCCCAGTTCTGCCACTTGCAAGTTCTCCCTTAGTCTCTCTGAGACTCAGTCCTGTGTGTGTAAACCAGGACACTATTCTCCACCCCTCCAATCTCACAAACTCATCAGCATGGTAAAATGAACTGAACTACAAGGTACTACACAAGTCAATGTTGTGGCTGCTATTTGGCTGTGCCCCTTTCCCTTTTGCCCAGAATAATAAGTGAATTCCCACACCAGAGTCCCCAAAGCGGGGCACAGAACCATCCTAGAAGCCTGTAACAACTACACATGCCAGCTTCTCGCTCTGATGTGTGTTCAGCTGGTCTGTTAAATTAAGTGGAGAAGGAAAAGAAAACCACTGCTCAGCAGGACTTCGGCCAGCTCCCACTGCTAAAACAAACTCAAGGGGAAGACAGAGTCTACCACCAGGGATGGAGTAAACAGTGATTTCCCATCTCTGCAGGAGTGGCAGCAAACTCATACAAAAACCCGAGGCCATTCTGAGGCACAGAATGCACATCAAGGCATTTCTTTAAAAACACAATTTTAAAAGCAGTCATGGTCTTATTGTGTTTAAGCAAGAAGAGCCAGAGGCTCCTCTTTCCTCTCTCAGGTAGCTGACACCCTCTAAACTTTTAGGCTTCACTTGCTTTCTGGAATTTTCTGATCCCACTAGACAGCCCTATGTTCTCACTGCCTCTTGCCCTGCCATCTTTATCTTCCTGTTACTTATGATGGCAGGGGTTTTGCCTTCTAACTGTATTCCCAGGACCTAGCATGTAAATGGACATCTGTTCTCAAAGAGCAGAAGTAGCAAGGACAGGATAGAGAATCACCAGTTCTCTGACTCTAGAACTAAAATCACTGGTCCAAGCACTCCTCTCATCGTGTTTCTTGTTAAAAAGCAAGATGGCCCAGCGGGCAAAGGCACTTGTCACTATAGTGACCCACAAGGCTGAAGGAGAAAAGACGCTCCCACCAAGTAGTTCTCTGTCCTCACTTAGGTGTGCCATGGTGCACCTGTAGCCACACACATATATACATAAACATAAGCGCACAAAACAATTTTTTTTTTTTTTTTTTTTTTTGGCTTTTCAAGACAAGGTTTCTCTGTGTAGCCCTGGCTGTCCTGGAACTCACTCTTTAGACCAGGCTAGCCTCGATCTCAGAAATCTGTCTGTCTCTGCCTCCCAAGTGCTGGGATTAAAGGCGTGTGCCACCACTGCCCAGCACAAAACAGAATTTTTTTAAAAAAAGCAAATGACAAAGTCACATAAAGCTTGGGAGAAAATAAATTCTCCGCCAAGGGAAGAGCGGCAGTACCCCTTCCTCGGCACGAGGGGGCGCCCGCTGCTTACTTCATCACCACGAGACCCGGCGAAGAGGAGGCCCCTCACCTCCCAACTCCACGTCAGTTTACTTAGGACAACTAGTTTACAGATATGCTTCTGAACATCCCCAGGAAACAGGATTTTCTGACTACACACGCTATCTCCAACATTGGACTCACTAAGCTCAAATCAATCACAGGAACACGCATACTCAATTCCTCTGCCCTAGGATGAATTCTTTCTTTTTTATTTCCCTGTCCTCCAATCCGCATGCACGAAGGAGGCAGGGAAAGGAGAAGTACTGAATCCACCTTTGCATCTTGATTCTTGTTCCCCCTTCCCCTCCCCCCACCTTTCAAACTCTGGCACCAGTGGCCACAGGAGATGCAACTCACACTCAATTAACGGTTAAACCAAGTAAAATCAAGCCAATTATCTCTAGCTATTTTGCCAACACCCCTTTGAAAGAAGCCCCATGCCAAATCAGACTCTTAACTGGGCGGATGCATAGAACCAACTAGTTTCAATCTTTAATTTTCCCGTGAGATAGGCTCCAGAGATCTCATTAGACACCAGTAAGACCGTGTAATTACTATCGCCATTTTATGGATGTGAAAACTGAGGCTCCCTGGAGCCAAGTGACACGCCCACCACTTTTAAAGCTCCTCATGCACTGCTTTCTAAAAACCTATGCCCACAGTCAGGAGAGCGTTTTTTGCCATCAACAAAGGGTCTGCATTCCTTTCCAGCCAGGAGATCCGAGGCTCAGCCCAGCACTTTCTCCAGCGATAGTGCATGTGGTTGTTGGAAGCTTATGGTGATGGGCCCTATCTGATGAACTGGAGTCCTGGACTTTCTGGGGCAACGCGGGGCGAGCCGCCTCCTTCTGCTAAGCCCCGCGGTACTGGAAACGCCCGTTTCAGCCAGCTCTTTTCGGACACAGTTCCTACCCAGGACGGGGTAGTGACCCTCACCCCAAGGGAGCCACGGCCCAGGGCTCCGTCCCGAGGGAGCCGCGGGGCCGGGCCAGGTAACAGGGCCGGAAGCAGACGAGGGCCGGAGGCCGCAAAGGAAGAGGCGGCGCCGGAGGCCGCTATGGCGGGGGGGCGGGGCTCCTCGCTTCTCCACAGCCTCCGCCTAATTTCTCTCAGCCTCCGTTTGACAGCTTCCCTCCCCGGAGAAC
Source organism: Montemys delectorum (assembly GCA_019843815.1). Taxonomy (NCBI): domain Eukaryota; kingdom Metazoa; phylum Chordata; class Mammalia; order Rodentia; family Muridae; genus Montemys; species Montemys delectorum. The sequence goes on from JADRCD010153364.1 coordinate 11,741, forward strand.
TCCAGAGTTCCAGAGCTGGCGCCGGGTCCCCCGCGCCCGCGCGTCCAGACCACCCCCACGGAGCTCCAACCTCAGCGCCTCCATCCGGGTCCCGCTCGTCCCGCGCCTGCGCGCAGGCTCCGCCGACGGCGGCCCCGCCCCGCTCCTGCCCGGACTCGGAGCGCCCCGCCCCCTCCTCGGCGGCCATGTTGACCCCGGCTAGGGCGGGGGCCGAGGCTGTGCGGTGACACCTGAGGAGTATGCGTCTTCGCTCGCCGTCAGTTTGTGCGCGGGCGCTGCCCTCCCCGTCGGGGCTCTCGCCCCAGTCCCCTGCCGTAAGCATCAGCCTCTGACTTCCCGGTGTGAGCCGAGGCTGGACCCGGGCACTGCCCCAGGCCTAGTCACTGCAGCCAGAGCCTCGCGTTCTCTCCTGTCCCGCCACACCAGCTCAGCCCCAGGACCTGGCACACAGTAGACAATGTAAATAGGCAAAAGGAAGCCTTCTTGGGGTTTTTGTGGCAAGCAGCGGTACCCTGCGCCTCGGTGAGAAGAAAGTAGGGGAATCCCCCTGACTTTCCCCTCCTCTGGCTATGAAGGACCTCTGTCCTGCTTCAGTTCCCAGTCCCACCTCAGGTGACTGTATAGGAGGAGGAAGGAAACCTCAGAGAACACCCCCGAGGACTCCTCCCTCCCTCAAGCAGTTTCTGTCGCAGGAACTGGCGCCAAAAAAAAAAAAAAGAAAAAAAAAAAAAAAAAGGAAGCTAATTCAACAAAACCGTCTGTTGGGGAGGAGTGGCCAGTTGGTACCCCTGTAACGGAAACTGTTAGGACAACTTTGCACCCTCCTCAAAGGAAACAGATAATAAATCCTTCTCCGTTGGTGGATTTCTTGTTTCTCAGGATTCCAAAGCCGCCTGTGGTTTCAGTTATCGGTCCTCTCCGCGTAGCTTGGGTCTAGGTTAACCTCTGGCCACAGCCCTGGCTGAGGGAGGGGTTTATCTTCTGCAACAGCCACAACTGTGGGTGGGAACAAAGAGATGGTCGCTATCTCTCCCAGCAAAGAAAACTAGCCTACATCAGTTCGGTGGGGGCTAGGAGCTGTGTCTTTCTATCATTCCAGACCCTAGGTCAACTGCCCCTTGGATGTTTGTGTGTAAGGTGGATAATGTAGAAAGGCACACTTTAATGACTGGTAAAGAGAAAATAGGAGTTTACAAAGTCATTCTTCCAGGTTTTTTTTGTTTTTTTTTTTTTTTAACGTGGAAACAACGCATTTGTTGCCAGTCCTGTGAATGAAATGTCAGTGCCTCTCTGGGGCACACTTGTGACTAGGGCCTAAGGTTGTGACTTAACTCTCTAGAGTCTCCACAGCACTCTGTCCTTAAATACAAAAGGGAGACACAAACCGTCCTTGCTTTGTGAATTCACAGGGGAAAATGGCATGCATGCTCAAGGTTCTGTCTGTCCAATATTGAATTCCCGAAGAATATTCCTGCTTGTTAAAAAGGCAGAGGTCCTTTTGTGAGAAGTGAGAGTGTTTTCTGAAACACCCTTCCTTAGGAAGTAGAACTTTGTCCAGATCTTCAGTTGCACTTGGCTGCAATTTCTCCTTCCCTTCCCTTCCCTTCCCAGCCACCCAACCCCCTTCTCTTCTGCTCTGTTTCCTGTTTCGTTTTCTGGCTTCTTCTACAGAAAAACAAGGAAGCTGAATCTTGTGCTCTCAAAGCCCTGACACTCTCTGCCTTTTTGGACTGGAAGGTGGCAGGATGGGATGGGAGGGGGGGTTATAGGGCTCCGAGGCTGTGAGGGAGAGGTGAGAGAGACAGCACTAAGCAGTTTGCCTTCAGTGTCTACAGTTAAAAAATGGAGCCTGCTGAGCTACTAGGAACTAGAGAAGGCAAGAGAGACAGGCAGCCATGTCCCTGGACTCTAGAAATAGTACATCTCCCACGTGGCATTAGGGAGGAAATACCCATAAGGCAACAGTTTCAGCATATAGATCCCTCGGCTGACCAACCAGTGCAAGCAATGTGCATCCTGGAGGATGATGCCATCTTTGTCCTTGGCACTTGCCTACCTCTGCATTTGCTGATTTTCTTGCCTGAAACATTATCACACTAGGCTACCCTTTGACTTCAGGGACAAACTCTATCCATCTGCATCCACCACCTTGTTCTGTCTGTTCCTTGCCTGTTTTTAACACCATCTACTGTCATCTTGTCCGTGACATTTCCATACTTGTTTTCCTCTTTTGGAAAATTAGCTTCTGTATATAATTGAAGACCAGATCTTTCCCCCAAGAGTTCGAGCACTTGAGAGCCAGTTTGGACAGGGAGTGTGAGACAGAACATTTGCCCTACACTTTATCTCTAGCACCACAGAAATAACAGCGACAAAACCCACAATGCCTTCCTTGTCTGCCTGGTGTCTGCTGAACCAATCAACTTCATGCCATTTTGTTTGGTTTTTGGTTTTGTTTTGCTTTTTCCATATAGGGTTTCTCTGGGTAGCCCTGGCTGTCCCAAAACGTGCTCTGCAGACCAGGCTGGCCTCAACCTCACAAAGATCTGCCTGCCTCTGCCTCCTGAGTGCTGGGATTGAAGGTATGTGCCAGTACCACCTGGCCATGCTCTGATTCCTTACCACCTACAGTCATCAGTGGGCTAGTCTAAGGCTCATGGTGAACCAAAGCCACACCTTTCCAGAATTTGATGCTTTTCACTGAATGTAAAAAATCACCACTGATAGTTTCCGAGGATGCAGGGTGGTATTTACAGACCCAATTAGGTCTCCGGACATTTACCCAAAGTATCTTTGGATGACTTCTGCCATGTCACTTGAAGATGCTTACCCAGTCCAGATTACTAGGACGCTTCCCTGCCTCCAGGTGCAGGTACCAAACGTGGATGCTTCAAAAACTACGGTCAAGTTACTAAAACTCTCCCTTTCAGCGTCTGCCTTTCAAAAGTTAGAAACCTTGAATCCACGGACAGGCAAGTGGGAAGGCCTTAGCCCCTGGGGGTGGCAGTGGCTGCCAAGCAAAGGAGCCAATGAGCTTTGGAGTATTGTTGAGGCAGGACTTGGCTGCTGTCCAGCTCTGAAAGAAAGTTAAGGTCATTTGGGGGTGGGGGGTGGGGGAGGGAGGAGCCTGGGAAAAGAACTACTAGCCACACCCCGGGTTCACTACTGGCCAGGTTCTATTTACTTCTCAAAAGCCAATTACTCACAGCTCATCGGTCAGCAGTCCTCTTTTTGCCAGTGGTTCCAGTCAGAAACTGGAGACTGGGCTGGGCTGCCCCCAGAATTGCAGGAGAGCAGATGAAAGGAGCCCAGGAAACAGAACTCCTAGGTAATGTTCCACCACAGCCCAGAAATGCACTTTCTAGACTGGGAAGTGGGAGCTTAAGGGTTCCATAACAAAAATAGCTACTGGTATTACTAAGTAAAATAAAGATATGAAAAGCCCTCCCCCACCCCCTTTAAAATGAGAAACCCATCTTGGTTGTCAAAGGTCTCTTCCTCAATAACTACTCATTCCTCATTCTTGTCCCTGATTCAAATATTAACAGCCACATCAAATTTGATGAGCACTGGACTAAAATTCTTGAGACACCTCTCCTAGTGGCGCTGTGGATGGAGTGTGATGCGCCTCTTGCTGGGAGGAACTTGGACCTTGGTCAGGGGCCTTGCTTTGCACATGAAAGGCGGCCCTTACTCTTACCTCAGAGACATAAGGGTGTTGTAGGACTATTAGCAATATATTTTGTTCCAAAGACAGGTATGCAACAGAAAACGGCCTTAGGTCTCATTAAGTATTTACAGTCATCTTTTGTTAGTATCTCTGATCGTTCCAGGAAAAAAAAATCTGAATTTTAATTTTCTCCACTTTCCTAAGGAATGGAATGATAGAGGGGGATGAAGAGAAAGGGGACATTACAAGACTGACCTAGAAAGGAACTGCATCTGTCCCTATGCCACTCAGCTAGTTATTAAGTAGATGCGGTATGCTAGGAAGTGTATCAGAAAGGGATGCAGCAGTGAGCCTCACAAGCTCGTTTCTGTCTCAGTGGATGATAGCAGGCAAGTATGAAACTGGGTAGAAAGGAAAGTGAGATGGGAAGGAGAGAAGGGAGTAAAAAAATTATGTGTATGAGTGTTTCACCTGCATTTGTGTGCTTGGTGCTATGGAGGCCAGAAAGGGGCCTAAGACCCCCGGGACTGCAGTTACAAACATTAGTAAGCTGCCATGTTGGTGCGGGGAACTGAACCTGGTCTTTAGCCAGTGCTCTTTACTGATTCTCAGTGTGTGTGTGTGTGTGTGTGTGTGTGTGTGCACACACACACACACATTATATTACATATATATATATTATATATATATATATAATGTCATTAGGTTAGGCAAGAAGTACCTTTAGAAGTTGAGCCATCTTGCACTCAAACCCTTGGGCGTGTTAGGCAACATGCTCTACCACTGAGCACTACCAGACCTCTGACATATGAACAAAGGCAAGATGATAATGCAGTTATCTAATGAGAGCATTCTGCTGTGGTAGAGGAATACAAAGAACAACTCCAAGGTGGGAACTCCTTGGACAGTAGAGTGCAAGAGGGTGGGAGCCAGCCAGATGAATGACAGGACAAAGAAGTCTCATGACAGAGGTTTTGGATTTTTCTTAGTGTGAACAGGTGTTTTAGCTACATGTATTTACGTGCACCACACAAGCCTGGCGACCACAGAAGCCAGAGGTGTGACCTGGCATGTGGGTGTTGGGAACTGAACCTGGGTACTCTGAAGGAACAGTCAGTGCTCTTAACCACTGAGCCATCTGATTCCCTAGAAAAACCAAAAATAATAAATAAATGCTTTGGATTTTTCTCCCCCCACCCCTTTTTTCCCCCCTGAGACAGGGTTTCTCTGTGTAGCCCTGGCTGTCCTAGAACTCACTTTGTAGACCAGGCTGGCCTCAAACTCAGAAATCTGCCTGCCTCTGCCTCCCAAGTGCTGGGATTAAAGGCATGTGTCACCACTGCCTGGCTCAGTGAGTTCTATAACAAACGAACTATAGTGAAACCTTGTGTCAAAATCACAAAAACAACAATCAAAAAGAAACAAGGAATTTTTCTGGCTAAACATCAAAGGTTGGACTTGTCATTTACTGCAAAAACTTTGAGAAAAATGAGCTTCCAGACCAGTTTCCCACACATACATACATACATACATACATACATATATAACACACACACACACACACACACACACACACACACACACACACACTTTTTTAACCCCCCAAGCTTTCAGCAGTGATACTGAAGTCTGGTGTCAAGAGAATGCCAGATTGCAGATCCAAGAGACAGAAACTGCTTCTAGGTAAAGTGTTTATTTCTCTTTGTCAACCACTACCTAGGAGAGCATGTTAGGGGTGTTCAAGAGAACAGTACTCCTCATCCCCTACAGGTCAAGTTCTCATTACTTCTGAGACAGAGAGAAACTACTATAGAGCTGTCCTGCAACTTAGTAGAGGAAGCTAGGCTCAAACTCCCTGACTCTCAAGTGCTGGGGTTAAAGGAGTGTGCTACTATGCCCAGCTTCTATAACTGAGGGAGGGTCTAAGAAGCCTTTGGCTAGCCTGGCTAAAGATTGTTTAGTTTTATGTATGTGTACTGTCTTGTGTACATGGGACCCACAGAGGTCAGATCGTGCTACATCCAGGAGTGCTAGATCATCCCTGGAGCTGGAGTTACAGACAGATGGTTGTAAGCCACAAAGTGAGTGCTGAGAATTGAGCCTGGGACCTGTGTAAAAGCCGTTAATCCCTGAGCCATTTCTCCAGCCTTGGATTTAGTTTTAACTGTTGTGTGTTTGTGTGTGAGTGTCCTGTTGTATCGCCAGTCCATGTGGATGCAAGCCCAGTGAGAGGAGTCACAGAAGGCTGTCAGCCACCAAACATGAGTCTTCCTAAAACTGCTGAGCCAGCTATCTTTCTAGCCACAGGCAAAACTTTTAACTAATTTGAAAATAAAAAAAGCCTCACAAAGTCTTACCAAGATTTAATGTACATTTATTCTTAACACGTGGAACATATAG
>JADRCD010153368.1:0-25874 GCA_019843815.1 Montemys delectorum
TTTTTTTTTTTTTGTTTTGTTTTATTTTATTTTATTGTAGCTAAAGGAATAGTAAAAAGTTACATCTGAAACATACATGTTTATCTTTTTTTTTTTTTTTTTTTTTTTTGATTTTTTTCGAGACAGGGTTTCTCTGTGTAGCCTTGGCTGTCCTGGAACTCACTCTGTAGACCAGGCTGGCCTTGAACTCAGAAATCCTCCTGCCTCTGCCTCCCAAGTGCTGGGATTAAAGGCGTGCACCACCACCGCCCGGCGTCATGTTTATCTTTTAACATGAAGCCTGTGATCAGACAAATCTGTTTGGCTCTTTTAATAAGAGACCTAGTAATTTTAACTAACTACTGAATTGACTAATGAACTAACACAGTGGTGGATTACCTTGGGGTAAGGAGCTAGTAGTCACCTGTTGTTCGCTTGAGCTGTCAAGTTAGTTACCTTAGCCATCAATATGATCAGAGACCTGAGAAGGACAAATTATTTTTTTTAAAGACTTATTTGTTTATTATATGTAAGTACGCACCAGAAGAGGGCGTCAGATCTCATTACAAGTGGTTGTGAGCCACCATGTGGTTGCTGGGACTTGAACTCAGGACCTTCGGAAGAGCAGTCAGTGTTCTTTCTCCGCCCCAAGAAGGATAAATTATAATCTAAATGGCATATATATTAATTAAAATGACAGAGACTAGTTAACTACCTAGACCCAGGTTCCTACAGTCTCCATGACACCTCGGGCAGAGGCAGTCTTTGGCCATTAGGCCTAGAAGACAGGATGCTTTTTCTGTGGAGGAGGAACGTGGGAAAGACTGACCTTACCTTGTCTTAAATTAACTTTTGTTAATCTGAGTAGACTTTTATAACCTTGAGATTTCATCATCATATAAAGAATATTTAAAATCGGGGTTGAATCACAAAGAGCATGTTGTCAATATATAACTCTGAATTTCTATCACCATATAAAAATCCATACTAATTTAATATATAAGTCTTGTTGCTTTCTTAGTCTTAGAAATTAGATTGGAAAGGTGAATAAATTTAGGGCCCCTCTGATCGGGTTTTAGGTGTAGAAGCTGAAGGTTTTCCAAGAGGGATCCCAAGAAGGAATGAGAGGATATGGATACCGTTCCTATGGATGGGGGAAAGGCACATGTCACTGTAGCCTGTAGTTGAAGGTGTTCCGGGGACTTAGGGAGGGACAAACGAGGACCAAGGAGTTCAGTGGATCCTCACCACACGGAACGGGGATCAGGGGCTTAGCATGGCTAAGCCTCAGGAGATTTAGTGCCTGGTGCCAGGGCTTTCATAGAGGCCAGGAAGAGAGGAAAACTAAAAATGAGCTCTAGTAGTAGGGCCCCATTGACAGGAAAGGGTTGAGGAATGGAGTCATAAAAGCCACGAAGGCCCTAGAGGAACAGTGGAATGTACCGGAAGCTCCAAAGTAGAGGTGGTAGAAGAGGGCAGGAAGGCGGTACAATGGCCCAGTCGAGCCTAAGGAAAGTGCAAGGTTGTAGAGCCGAGGACGATGGGGTGGTATCTGGTGAAATGGGCCTACCTTGGCCTTAAAGGCCATGACTGGGAGCATCTCTGCCTCCAAAAGTATCAGAAGAGTGCCCGGCATGCAAAGGCTACTTCCTCAGACTAAGGGAAAATGTTTACACAGACCAAACCATTTACCTAATTGTTGCTGGTGGATGGGGTGCTGAGTGACCTGAGTGAGCCAGAAAGCAGATTTGCCACAGGTGGTCGTAGGCTGGAAATAGGGTCCGGGTTTGTGGCTTAGACCCATGAGAAGGAGCACAAGCACCAGGACAGCCTACTGAGTCTTGGCACCGATGTGATGAAAACAGAAGGCATGGGGGGCTACTTGGTGGGCCCATGCCGAAGTATGCTCTGAGAAATTACACCATGCAACAGATCTGGTATAAAGGGGGTTTACTGGGAGAAAGGAGGAGACTGAGGACCTGGGAAAGGATAGAGGCAGATGAGTGAGCCGTGAGGCATCAGGACCATTCTGAGCTGGGAAATTCCTGGGAACAGTCCTGACCAAAGTCTATCTCTTGGTCAGTATTTAATATTTAACATAGCTTACTTTAAATTGGGCCCCAAATGGTAGACTTAGCTTTTCTCCAGTGAATCTCAGGATTAACACTAGATCCTGGTTGGTGGCGCACGCCTTTAATCCCAGCACTTCGGAGGCAGAGGCAGGCAGATTTCTGAGTTCGAGGCCAGCCTGGTCTACAGAGTGAGTTCCAGGATAGCCAGGGCTATACAGAGAAACCCTGTCTCAAACAAACAAACAAACAAACAAAAACACTAGATCCTGGCTTCTCTAAATGGTGTTCATAGACAGGCAACTGCCTCACAGTTGACAGAAATGCAGTATCTCAGGCCTCACCTAGACTCAAGAGATCTGAAAGGCCATGTCAGTGAGCTCTGACGTGTTCCACAAACTGTCATGCTGAAAGAATTTAGAGCAGAGGCATTGCTGTCTGATGAGTTAGGAAAAGGGCTCTTAAAGGAAAAAAAGAAAAGGACAAAAGACAAAACGAAGTTAACATAGTAGAAAATACGAGATTGCAGCTAGCAGAGAACAAGGAAGACGAGAGTATGGGTTAAAGTCAGGTTGACCTGAATCACACTAACTTGACCTTGTTCCTTATTTAGCTGCAAGGCCTGGGGAAAGTCTTAAATTCTGGTGCCTCTGTTTCTCCATTTGTAAGCGGTATTAGTGCTGGAGTTCTTAGGATTTTTAAGAGGAGTAACAGAAAGTGTAAAGAAAGTTCTTCAATGGCACCATGAATAATCAGTAAGTTATTAGCTGTGACCATTATCACCATTAATATTAACAGGAAACATGCAACAGAGTCCGGTGAGCCAGATTACACTTTTAAATTTTTGTAGAAATCTTTATGGTTAAAATAAAAGGGGACAGGAGGTTTAAAAATAACCAGTCGGTGGACTGGGGAGATGCCCAGGGGACTGTGTTTGATTCCCAGAACCCACATAATGGCTCACAACCATCTGTAACGCCAGTTCTAGGGGATTGGATAGCCTCTTCCAGCATGTGTAGGTGCTAGCTACATGCACACAATGTACAGACATACATGTATGTAATGTGCAGACGGACATTCAGGCAAAATACCAATGTACATAAAAATAATAAAAATCAAAAAAAAAACCTAGTCAATAAATTGTGTCTATTTTATCTCTGTTTTCCAGTTAAGGAAGAGGGGTCTCAGAACTTGTCCACTTCTCTCTATGTTTTTTTTTCCTTAGTAATCATATGTTTACTTCCTGTCAACTGGTTGCTTGCTGTGCCTCTTGACTTTATTTAATCTGTTTACAATATTCAAGTGGAAAGCTCTTGAATTAAAGGTGTGTGCTAAGGCTGAGCCACACCACAACTAAAAACATTTTTGTTCCTAGTGAATAACACAATCTCGAGGTTCACAGTGTGATCAAATATCCTGCCAGAGCAGCATGTTAATGAGAAGGGAGTGAGAGGAGGAGCACGCACTGATCACCCCACAAACTTCCGACACTTCTCACTGGGTCTCTTCCTCAGCTGAGATTAATTTCTTTGTGGACTGGCAACATTCCTTTCTGTTTGTTTTTCTGCATTCCTACTCGAAACCATGGTGACTTCTAGGTGATGTGTCATGACAGCGCTGGCGCTAAGCTGCTGGGCAATAGGCATGACTCTGGACAGAGACATTGCTCATCTTTGGTTTCATTCCCAACTGCGGAGGAAATGCTTCTTTCTTCTCCCACTAGCCGTGTTCTTAGGCCACTGAGGTCATTCAGATAGCTGTTCCCAGCTAGTGCAGACTTGCCCCTCCCTCCCAACATTCCTTCCTGACTGCGGCCATCTAGGAATGACCTTCGTGGTTATAGGGAGAGGCTTATAAGATTAAGAGGAGTCAGACTCAAAGTATGCGTTACCATAGTTACTACTTAGGTATCATCCGTACATCATCCCTCTCACCAAGTTACTAGACAGTACAATAAGGTCTGTGTGAGGTGGGCAGGTATGATAAATCATTTGGGTCTTCCCAGGCTTGGTGGGGAGATAAAAGCCTTTCCCTTATCACTGGGACTGGGCCATGAACTGGTGATGGATCACTCAGTTCCAGAGTCTTTATCTATTTGCCTAATGATTTAATTTATAGCATCTTTATTTAGTTCTTTTTTTTTTTCTTCATATGTTCATGTTTTTATATTCTATACATTTGGGGGTTTTTTGTTGCTTTACTTATTTGAGCTTATTTGAGCTTTTGATCACATATATGCTAAAGACCTATCAAATTGGTCTCTTTTGTTCTGGTGAGGGTATCCTACTTGGCAGGTTGGCAAAATGGTATTGAAGTTTATAGAGTTCACTACTGTGCACAACTGCTGCCTTTTCTCCTTCAGACGCCTACCTAACATAATCGGGCATTCCTTATCTTCCCAACTTCATTCTAGACAGAAGTCCCACCATCACTGTCTGCATCTTAACCATGATTATATATCTTTGCTTGAACTTGGTGTGATGGTTTCTTGGATGTGATATCAAAAGAATAAAATAAAGATATTATATCTATTAGACTCTTTCAATAGTAAACACTTTTGTGCATCAAAGAACACTATTTAGCTAGGCATGATGGCACAATTCTCATCCCAGCACTAGGGAGGATGAGGCATGTGGACCACACATTCAAGACCAACCTAATCTGCACTATCTCAAAACAACAACAGCAGCAGCAACAACAAATTCTCTTGCTGTGGTACGAGTAGAGTACTAGGAACCTAGGCACAGAGCAAGACTCCATAGATCCTTTTAAGAAAATTGCAGACAAGCATGGGGAAAATTGTCAGTTTCAATTAGGTCAAGTTGAAGAGAAAAGAGGTACAGGAGAAGACCCTGCCACCCACAGATACGATTGGGTAAAGTGGAATGGAATATCCTAAAATCCTAGACTAGAGATTCCCCACCCCATCATCGCCAATGAACTTAAGTCTTAAACTTCATTGTGAACTCAGTAAAACATACTCTGCGGTCAAACGAGAAGAAGAGGAAAAGGAGGGAGAGGAAGAGGAGGAAGAGGCAAAAGGAGAGGAGGAGTGAAAAGGCAACCTCATAAAATCAGGGAAAATACTTGCAAATCATGTATTTTAAAAGTCTAATATCCAGTGTGCAAATTAACACACAAAACTATTTTTTGATGTCAAAAAAGACTTTGGGTGTGTATTTCTCAAATACAACAAAAACTTAATTTTAAAAGGGAATAAAGTAGATAGTAGAGTCATAACTCAGTGGGAAATCCCTTTCCTAGCACATGTGGGAACCTAAGTTCATCCTTTGAACCCAGAACAGAAAGGACTCAAAAAGACATTTTCCAAAGAAGATATGCAAATGGGCAATAAGCATGTGAAGATGCCCACAGCGTAAACACCAGGGAACGGCAGACTAAAACCACAACAAGGTAATGTTCATTATTTGAAAACAAAAAGCAGCAGAAGTTGGTGAGGATATGAAAAATGGTAATGCTTGTACATTGTTGGTTGTAGTGTCAACACAAATCATGTATTTGTGTAGACACAAAGAAAGATGGTATGTATACCAGTTGCTTTCTGCTACTATGATAAAATATCATGAATAAAAGCAACATATAGACAAAAGCACTGATTTGGGCTTATGGTTCCAGAAAGTAAGAGTCCATCATAGCTGGGAGGCATGGCAGCAGAAGCAGAAAGCTGAGACATTACATCGCCCCAGTGAAAGACTTCCTCCAGCAAGCCTGCATTCTCTCAGTTCTATAACCTCCCAAACATTGCTACCAACAGGGAACCAAATACAATACAGTGCTATGAAGTATATTTTTCATTCAAATTACCATATACCAATTCATGGTCCTAATGGAACCATGCCCTTATCATAATGCAAATTGCATTTGGTCCAAACTTCCAAGTCTGCTTATTTAATAATTTTAACATTGATTTTTAAAAAAATCTCTTTTGAAATTTAAGGTAATTTCTTAACCATGACCTCCTGTAAGATCAAAAATCAAATTATATACTTCCTACATATAATGGTACATAATATATTTTCTTAGTCAGAAAGGGTGGGAGAGAGACATAGTGGGGAAATACTGAACCAAAACAAGACTAAAACTTACTAGAGCAAGCACCAAATCCTGGAACTCTTTGTATAATGTCTGGGACTTTAATTTCAAAGGGCTTAGCTTTGCTGCCTGTAATCTCTCTTGACCTTATTCTATTTTCTGCATATAGCTCTCCTTGTTGGATGTCTTACAGCTTTGACATCTCTAACATCTTGGAATCTCCACTTCAACCAAGGCTTCACTTTTACAACCTCACTAAAATGCCCTGTAATGCCCTCACATGGATTCCAACCCTGCCACACATTGCTGGCCTCAATGGTTCTCTGAAACCATGGAAGAAGGATCTATGACCTCTTCACTCCTATATCTTTCATGTCTCCAAAGCCACTGTCACATGGATGAGCAAGTGTGGCTGCCAGCTTAGCATGGACCATCTCCTCACCCACTTTCATGTGTTGAAGCAATTGTTTTCCAGGAGCAAGCAACCCTTGTTTTTTGTTTTATTTTTTAATTTTTTTTAAATTTTATTTATTTTATGAGTACACTGTAGCTGTACAGATGGCCATGAGCTATCATGTGTGTAGCTGCTGGGAAGTGAACTCAGGACCTCTACCAGTCCCGCTCGCTCTGACCCACTCACTCCGGCGTAACCAAAAACTATTTTTTTATATTTATTTTTTTCCAGTTTGCATATGAATGTAAGTTTAGATGTCCATGGAGGCCAGAAGAGTGTCACCTCCCTGAAGTTGTTGTTATGTGCAGTTGTAAGACATCATGTGGGTGCTGGGAAACAAACTCAGGCCCTCTCAGCATACCCATCTCTCCAGCCTCCTAGAAACGTTTCTTACACATCAGGGAGTTTTGAATTAAATTGCATTAACAAGAACAAGTTCAAAGGATTTTAAAAGACTGAGATCAATAACAAATACACTTTTTTTTTTTTTTGATTTTTCGAGACAGGGTTTCTCTGTATAGCCCTGGCTGTCCTAGAACTCACTCTGTAGACCGGGCTGGCCTCAAACTCAAGAGATCCACCTGCCTCTGCCTCCCAAGTGCTGGGATTAAAGGCATGTGCCACCACTGCCCAGAAACAAATACACTTTTAAAAGAAATTTTTAACGGTTTGTACGTGTACCCATTTCAACTGAGTTGGTGTGGAGGTCAGAGGGCAGCTTGCAGGAGTCAATTCTCTCCTTCTACTATGTGGGTCTTGGGAACTGTATTCAAGTGACTGACCTTGACATGACCACGTTTTTAGACAGAGGGAGCAGAGAGATGGTTACATGTATGAGAGAAGAATCAGCAATAAAGTAATGAAGGCATAGAGAAGAAATAAGCTTGCATGTGGGAAGAAATGGCCACTTAGGCTGAGACATGAGGTTTAGTAATGGGGTTGGATAGCAGAGCTCAGGCATGGCAAGCAAAGGCCAGTACTTGGAGGGAATTATACAAACTCAATGTGTTGAAACTTAATGGACTAGGAGCAGGACATAGGAGGCAAGAAAGGCAAGAAGAAATAGTAAACCAAGAGGAGGAGACAGTACACAGAACTACATGCCCAAAGCACTGGGAAGCCTCCTAAGGCCTTTGACTGGCCAGCACCCTGATCAAATGCAGCAGGAAGGGCAAAGGCAATGCAGAGACCTGCTGGGAAGCTACTTTTGTATCAGACAAGAGGCGGTGGTCTGGGTTAGGAGTGAAATCGAGAGGAGATCTAAGAGAATTGAATGGGCTTGCAGATCTCATTGGGAAGTAAGGCATGAAGAAAAAGAGATTGAAGCAGATTTCGATGTTCTTGGGTGGGGCCGCTATGTGTCTTTGCCTGAAATGAGGCCATTGGAGAGGATGAGCTGAAGGTGGGTAAGATAGTAAGTTCAACCTGGGATACTGATGAACCTGAGAGTACAAGGTTCTTCAGAGCAAGAATTCTCTGCCTTCCAGGCGGTGGTGGCACACGCCTTTAAGCCCAGCACTTGGGAGGCAGAGGCAGGCGGATTTCTGAATTCAAGGCCAGCCTGGTCTACAGAGTGAGTTCCAGAACAGCCAGGGCTATACAGGGAAACCCTGTCTTGAAAAACCAGAAAAAAAAAAAAAAAAGAAGAAGAAGAAGAAGAAGAAGAAAAGGAAGGAAGGAAGGAAGGAAGGAAGGAAGGAAGGAAGGTAGGAAGGAAAGAAAAGAAAAGAAAAGAAAAGAAAAGAAAAGAAAAGAAAAGAAAAGAAAAGAAAAGAAATCCCCCTGAAAAATAGTCCTATACATGTTAGGTACTATGAACAGTGTTCTACGTTCAAGTTAATATTGGCTTAATTTGTGAATATATAAAAACAGAAGCCCCCTTCTATTGTTTTATGTGAAGGGGGTCTAGGAAGTAGTTTTGAAGCATGGGTGGAGAACCGGGTCAGGAGATGTAAGTGGTCACTGGTACCTAATCTTCCAATGGCACACTCCGCACAGCACATTTCCTGAACTCATCAGCTCCATCAAAACAACCCCTCCCCCTGGCATCTCTCTACCACTCTCTTTACAGGTGGCAGGCACTCCATAAAGGTGGCTTGTTAGAATCTTCAAGCAGGTTGGTACCAATTGGTCTTCTTATCCGAACTTGATGTCAGTGGGCAAGTAAAGATCTCCCATTTAGTTCCCTTGAATCCTGATGACTTAAAGGGAGCCACTGTAGAACAGCCAACAGGCCAGCATTACCTCAATGTGCTTTTCTCATCTCTTCACTGGGGCAATGTTAGTGTTTTGTTGTTATTGCTTTTTAAAACAACAACAACAACAACAACAAAAACCAGGTTGCAGTTAAGGAGGTCCTTCAGAGAAAGCTATACTTGTACCTAAAAATCATGATACTCGGTCGCCTGAAGAACTGACTTTCACTTTGGACCTTTACCTACCTGAACAACCTCACGGTCTGGCCCTCTTTTTGCTTCTTGAGAAGAACAATGTTCTGCTACAACCTGCTTCTCTCTCCTCATTTTTCTCTATTATGTTATCTCCTGGCCCCTCACCATCCAGGCCTCCTCTGTACTGCTTTGTCATGGGGCTTATAAACTGAAGACTTCATAGCAGCTAAAGCCGGTCACAGGTGAGGAGGTTCCTACTAAACATGGAACACTGACATCTCTTGTCCTAGTCTGTCCCTTCCCCTTCCCAGCTCCCTCTCCTCAACGGACCTTCCTCTTCATCCTTGAAGCGCTTGCTCCTCTGCCTTTCATCTATCAGCAGCACACTATTCAGCCACAAGGATAGGCTTATCTTCCTTCCTTCCTGGGACATCTGCCCTCCTGGGGGAGAATTTTGTGTTCTAGTTCTCTTCCCACTGGAAATCGAAGGCAAGACCTTGGCTTTCTAACTGTATCCTCAGTCAGGCCTATGATCTAGACATTTAATCAGTGAACTGTGACAGCAAATGGCCTCTGAGCAGCAATCTGAGGAATCGGAGCTGATTCTGGTTCCATCATTCATTGGTCACGATTTCATGCACACCCAAGAGGCATCTTGACTGTTTACTAGGCAGTTCCTGCTACTGGCCTCCATGTCACACTCCCTTACACAAATCTACTGACTCTCACTGTACATTTAAAAAAAAAATGGCATCATTTTATTTTTTTATAGTAGGCATGGGCTGCATGTTGTGATAGGTGTGCTGGGCTCAGTACAGGTATGGATGGAGTGGGGTGGGGGGAAGAGAGGTGATGACTTGGTGGCTGGAAGGAAACGGAGAGGATTAGACACGCTTCGTGGAAGTTTGGAGGAAGGAGTCATGGCATGCTACAGCTAAGCCACCAATAAGGTTGAGAAACTCTTGGAAATCTAGCTGCCCATCACAGTTGAGGTCCAGCTTCTTCATCATGCGGTCAAGGACACCGGGGTCCTTCTGGTTCTGCAAAAACAATGACATCTTTATATTTCTCTTTCTTCGGTGCTTCTGAATATGCTGCCACATTTTATTCTCAATGGAGCATAGGATATGCTCCAGGATAGGGGTTATTGATAGTGACCTGCTTTAGCAGCAGACCTGGACACAAACTCAGACTTCTTTGCTCCTTGTCCTGTGTTCTTTCTGTGACATTAAGGGTTATTCAACTTTAGAAAAGTGTTGCATGCAACGCCCACATGTAAACCACTCACATGGAAGTGAGTGGTTTCAGGTAGAAAGTTATAGGTCCTGCCTAAGAAGCTTCATTCTCCACCCACCTCCAACACACACACACACACAGACACACACACACACACACAAAAATAATTTTTATTTGCTTGATGTAATTGTCATCTTGAAGGCTTTCTGCTTCAGCCTGCTAACTTAGGCCTCGTCCTGGAAGCTCCTAGCCTCTGTCCTATTTTATCTAGGCCTACAATGTTTTCAGCCTCTGGGACTTGCTGCTCAATAAGTTCACCCTTTCTAGCTCTTTCTGAACTCTAGCTGGCTAGTCAGCTCAACTGTTCTGGCTCAAGCTCCTCTCCCAATTGACTTATTCAACTTGGGTTTTCTCTCAGCCTCTGAATTGCTCTGCTTGGCCTCAGACTAAATCTAGCAATCGTTTCTAATTTTCTGGCTCCTTCTCATTCTCTTGTTTTGTCTTTACCTGTGTCCAGCTTGCTATTTCTTGCAACTTGTTTCTGTACAACTATCCCAGTTAAACTGCCCCCTCCTCCCTCTCTGCTGCTCTGCTCTCCCTCTCAACTCTACTGCACTGCTCTCCACGAACTCTACTGTATTCCTGCACTGTACTCTCTTCTTGTACTGTCTGTCTCTCCTTTAAGTAGCTCCCCTTCCCTCTCTCTTCTCAAGGGATTAAAGGGTGTATGCTAAGGACTGAGCCACACCCTAACTAGAAACAGGTTCAAATATCCTATAATACACACACAGCCACTCTCCACATTTATATTTAGATTACTTTAGAAAGTCATTAGCCATATTTCAAGTGAGTAGGAGGTTTGGTACAACCATGTGACTGGGGTAAGGATCTCTCACCAAAGGCTCTTGTTTAGTGCAGTAAGCAGTCAGGGTATGGGGGCTGGGACAGTTACCTTCGTGAATGCAGCCAGCTCCGTGTTCATGAAGGAAAGGAATTCAGTTTTGGAGAGTTTAGAGCTGTTTCCATCCTTCCCACTGTACTTTTGGAAAACAGCAATCAGGGATTCGATGCATCTCTCAGTCTCTGTAGGCATTTTTGCCTTTGAAGAATAAAAAAATGCAAGGCTCAGGTTAAAAATATTTTGAGAATTACTTTACCTAATAAGCATAGTTCGCTCAGTTTTCTTGGGTTGAGTCTTAACAACATATGCCCTTTTATTCCATTTTCTTGATTTAAATATACATATATGTTTATATTTAAATTTTTTCTAGTATATAGAGTCATGTAGTATTTAGCCATTTACATGTAATGTAAATATTGGTCTAATTACTGTATACTGTTTTTCCTGTATTTTTCTTTGCGCCTAAAGCACTCTTTTCTTATTTTGAATTATAATTCAAATTTTATCTTCTTTATTCTAATATAAACTTTGAGAATTAGGAAGGCTAGGGAATAGAGTGCCAGAGGATCACAGTGCCTCATTTTTGGTTGAAGCAGTTTCTTACAGTCTTTTTCATTTATCAGGGGCCAAAGAGGCAAACAGAAAGTGACATTCTGTGAGCTTTTTCTTCATAGCTCCAGTGCATACAGTAAGGTATTCTACAGGGAACTCCGAGTGCTTAGAAACACCAGATGGTTCAGACAAGGGAGAACTTTTCTGATATTCTTAAGACAGTGTGAGAAAATATATGAATAACCTGTACATATGAATATGGGAACCTGCACACACACATATTCTGAACTTTGGAGTGAGATTACAGTGACCTATTCCACAAGAGCATAGGGAGGCTACTGTGATGAATGAGATGCCATTAAAGTAATACTTGTGAATTTTTCTGAAGAAGATGAACAGCACATCTGTAATCATGCACTGGGAGTGAGAGAGGATATTTTAGATATTCGAAAGTATATTCAGCAAGTGTGGAGGTGCATATACCCTTGGAGGATCAAGACTTTGGGTTAACCTGGGCTACCTAGTGAAACTATAGATGTATTGTGTGTGTAAAGCAGAGAGCTAGACGTCACTAATTTTCCTTGTGCAGAGCTAAGGCATGAGAGGGCAAATATCACCCTTAGCCTCTTGGCTACCACGTTCCTGTCTACAGATTTCTGCCTTTGTTTCATCCAAGTGCCGCTCATTTCCAAAGGAATGGTGGCTGGAATTTCTTAACACAGAGTTAAATCAAAGCTGTGGTTGCAGCAGGAAGAGCATCATTCAAGTTCTCTGCCGGACTCTGCTTTTCTCACAGCAGAATTTCTAAAGGAAATTCTACTGAGTTGAGTCATTCCAGTTGAGATCTGAGCCCAGAACCAAAAATGGACCTGCTGGGCTCCCCCTGGTGGATAACAGAGTAACTGCAGGATTCCCTAGACCCTGCCAACCACGCCCTGAAACTTTCTCGCTGGATGTTAACTACGATTTGTATGTATGTTAACAAATGGAACTTAGTACTTAGTTTTTGATTGCTCTCTAAGACAGGTTTTCTGGATATAAAACTTGGAAGCAAGCGTTCAGGCTGTGCAATAGCACATGATAAAGATGACAAAAGCAGGCAGCTCCACAACCTCTGGTCTCTTTTCCTAACACCTAACTTCAGGCAGTTTATTATCAAAATTGCACTGCTGTGGCTCACTGCACCTAGGAATGCCCAGCGTACCTGAACCTTCTGCTAGAGATAAATTCTTTCTAAAGAGTCACAATGTTGAAGATTTAGTTTCCCCGAAAGGGAGCATTTACTGAAGGAGAGAAAAGTGTTGGTAAGTTCAGGGGGAAAAAACAAACAAACAAACAAACACCACAGCCTAGAAACAAGTGTTTACACAACATGTTCCTCCTATCAGAACCAAAATCCCACTGCCTTCTTATTACTGTGTCACATGATAGCAGGAGAGCTGGCTTTGAAGGCACACTAGACTAGGGAGAAGGTTGCAGGCCGAGGAGCTCAGCTTTGTGACTGCTTTCCACACCTGCAGATGCTTCCTTTCGCTTTCCCTTAGAGCAGAGTGCTCGGGGGAAAGGTTTTGTCCATCCTTTGTAGAGCAATGGTTGAAAGAGAGGGTACTGCCCACACCACCACCCTTTTGCATGATGGGAACAGTGACAGCAAGGAAAAAAAAAATCACTGTGAAAGGACACAATGAGATCCTTTTTAAAAATGCACCCTAAACATCCAACGTTCTAGGAAAGCCCCCCACCCTTGACAGAAATATGTGAAAAAGAGGTAACCAGCCAGCACCAAAGCTCTTCCTCCAAGTGTTCAGGGTCTCATCCATCTCCCTCCACCTCTCAACCTGTTGGTGCTGGACCCTACATACCCCGTGTGATGAAGAGCGGAAGAAGAATAAGTAGGAAGTGATGAAAGGCAGACACACCAAAGCAGGGGTTCGAAAGCTTTTTGCTGCTGCTGTTTACAATAAAGGGACAGCTGTGGATATTTTTAGCTCTTTATGCTCCATAGGGTCTTGTCACTCTTGCCACAGCCAGGCAGCAAGAGTGATGATACATAAAGCAAAAGGGTGTGGCGGTGCCTGTAAACTCTGCACATTCGGTTTTCACGTCATTCTCATGTATTATTACAAGGGATCATTTTCCTCTTGACTGTCTTCCCGTCTTTTAAAAAACATAAAATCTATGATTAAAGTTTGAGACTAAGGCAGAAACCCACTTGGGTCTCTCTCCCAAGTTTGCTGATCCTCTTTGAAGAGAAAAAGGAAGGGGTAGACTTTGGAGGGGGTGTGAATTAGTGGAAACGTCATTTAAAAAACGAGGGGAACAGAAGTAGCAAGTAGGAGACAGGCAGGTGATGCAGGGAGTGGCTAAAAAGATGGCAGGAAGTGGAGTAAGGGGGAGAGGGAGAGAGCGGACTGGGAGGAACTGGCCTCCTCCCACATTCCTGTCTGTGGTTCCAATGGCTGCAACAGGCTCCGGTTTCTCAGAGTCTTGGCTGTTTGCCTGCGGCTTCCCGCAGCTGAGTCCCCCAGAATTCAGGAAGGCTGCGTTCTGAACTGCTTCCTTTCCCGGTCTTCACAGACGCCTAGCGACTCACCGACGCAAGCTCTCACCGAGAGTCTTCAGATCTCTGGCGGGTTTCCCGGTCTTCGGCCGAGGTCCCCACTGCCGGCTGGGTTCAGGGGCGCACGGCCCCAGGGAATCTAGGGGCCCCACCCAGCCCTGGCTCAGGCCAGTCAGACAAGCCGCACCCAGCCCTAGAACTTATCTTGCCCGGGAGAACAAAAGATCGCCGTTTCTTCCCCCAGGCTGTCATTAGGGTATAATTTTAGGGCTTCCTCGTGCCCCCTACTCTTCTCTAATTGCCTCCCACGCTATTTCATCTTCCCAATTCATTTTCTGCCACGTCCACACCTTAGTCCAAGATACACCCAGCCAAGAGCATGCGTAGCCCTTTGTTGTTTTCATTAAAAAGAAAAGAAAAAAATCTTAAGAAGTTCAAAAGTTATTATCCTTACCAAGTTGAGGAGCGAGGTCGGGCTGCGACTGCGGCTGACTGCGGCTGGGACAGGAGTGGCGGCCGGGGTCCGGGTCCCGCCCCTCAGCCTGACTCAGGCCGTGCCCGCCCCTGCGCCCGCCCCCGCCCCTCCGCAGGCCTCGGCCTGTCCCCAAGTCGGAGCTCTAGATTCAGCTCATCGGTTGTGTAGTCCCTGGGACTCAACAGGTCTCTCTGTCCCTCTCTCCCTGGAATGCCAAAGATTTTTTGGCTTGGAGGGAAGTCGGTCCAAACAGCCAAGACACACAGATGGAGAAACCAGAACCTCTTTTCCGTGCATGTGTCCATTTGCAGTTCTCCTCGGATAAACAGAAAGGTCCCTTTAAAAAGAATTGGGTCCTGCTCATCAAGAAGGTCCTAAGGAGCCGGGACTGTCCTGCTACACTGAAGATATTTAGTAAACAATGGTGATTTTTAAATTTTTCTGACACAAGATATTCTCGCGTAGCTGAAGCTGACTTTGACAGGCTAGCCTCAAATTTAGGACCCTCCTACCCCGGCATCCCAAGTGCTGGATTATAGGCGAGCACCACCTGGCCTTTCTTTCTTTCTTTCTTTCTTTCTTTCTTTCTTTCTTTTTTTTTTCTTTTTTTTGGTTTTTAAGAGACAGGGTTTCTCTGAGTAGCCCTGGCTGTCCTGGAACTCACTCTGTAGACCAGGCTGGCCTCAAACTCAGAAATCCGCCTGCCTCTGCCTCCCAAGTGCTGGGATTAAAGGCGTGCGCCACCACGCCCGGCTTCACCTGGCCTTTCTAACGGCAGTGATTATTGCTAACAGAATATTGGTGATTATTTTCTTGGGATATTTTTCTCCCTGCTCTCAAGTTTTTAAACGACAGTTAAGAAAACTACTGCAGCTAAACATTGCCCTGGGCAAGTGAGGCATTTTTCTGTCTGTGTTTCAATAATGTTGGGAATTGTATGAAGCACTTCCAGCTTCTAATCCTAGGTCATAACATCACTGCAGCACGTTTGGCAAGACCCCCTGACCCCTCTGAGCTTCCGTTTCCTCATCTGTAAATAAGACATGCTGCCTTTACTACTTAGTAAAGGCGCACAGAATGTCTGTCACGGAGAGTGATGCCCTTAAGGGGACCCAAAAACCTGCAGAGTAGCGGTGAATAGGGCATGGTGCGAATGTTTCCTGGTCTCTGCTCACAGCTTTTGCTGTTGACTCCTGGGTACATGAGACCAAACCCTCATCCCCAATTCCATCGTTCATAGTTCTTGTCACTTGTTTAGGAACCCTTGAAGTCAGACATGGTGGCCCTTGCCTGTAATCTCAGCCAGGGCAAAGCTGAGGCAGGAAGACTACTGCAAGTTTGAGGCCAGCATTGTGAATTCCAGACTGGCTTGGGTTACAGAGTAGGATCTGGACTCCTAAGAAAACTAAAATCCAAACCAAAACAAACACACTTGTGTTCTAACAATAATTCAAGAAATCATTAGATCCACTCCCTTTCCATTTCTGCTGACAATGTGACCATTTCTCCATTTTCCTTATTTGAAAACATTAGCATCATGTTTTTTTAAAATGTCTTTTTTTTATTAGATGTTTTCTTTATTTACAATATCTCCTTTTCCAGGTTCCCCTCCAAAAGAAAAAAGAAAAAGAAAATAAAATAAGAAAAAAAAAAAAAACTAAAACAATCCCCTGTTCCCTCCCTCCTCCCCCTGCTCACCACCCCACCCTCTCCCACTTCCTGGCCCTGGCATTCCCCTGTACTGGGCATAGAGCCTTCACACGGCCAACGTCCTCTCCTCCCATTGATGACCGACTTGGCCATCCTCTGCTAAACACATGCTGCTGGAGCCATGAGTCCCTCTATGTGTACTCTTTGGTTGGAGTTTTAGTCCCTGGGAGCTCTGAGAGTACTAGTTAGTTCATATTGTTGTTTATGCTAAGGGGCTGCAAAACCTTCAGCTCCTTGGGTCCTTTCTCTAGCTCCTTCATTGGGGACCCTGTACTCAGTCTAATGGATGGCTGTGAGCCTCTACTTCTGTATTAGTTGGGTACTGTCAGAGCCTCTCTGGAGACAGTTATATCAGGCTCCTGTCAGCCAGCACTTGCTGATATCCACAATAGTGTCTGGATTTGATGATTGAATATGGGAAAGATTCCCAGGTGGAGTAGTCTCTGGATTGTTCTTCCTTCAGTCTCTGCTCCACACTTTGTCTCTGAAAATCCTTCCATGGGTATTTTATTCCCCCTTTTAAGAAGGAAAGAAGTATCCATACTTTGGTCTTCCTTCTTCTTGAGTTTCTTGTGGTTTGTGGATTGTACTTTGTATATTCTGGTCTTCTAAGCTAATGTCCACTTACCAGAGAATGCACACCATGTGTGTTCTTTTGTGATTGGGTTACCTCACTCAGGATAATATTCTCCAGATCCATCCATTTCCCCAAGAATTTCATAAATTCAATGTTTTTAATAGTAGTACTCCATTGTGTAGACGTACCACATTTTTTGTATCCATTCCTCTGTTGAGGGACATCTGGGTTGTTTCCAGTTTCTGGCTATTATAAATAAGGCTGCTAAGAACATAGTGGAGCATGTGTCCTTATTACATGTTGGAGCATCTTCTCTGGAAATCAGTTTGGCAGTTCCTCCGGAAATTGAACATAGTACTATTAGAGGCCCTGTCTCGGAAAAACAAAAACAAAAACAAAAACAAAAACAAAAACAAAAAACAAATAGTACTACTAGAGGTCTCAGCTGTACCACCCCTGGGCATATACCTAGAAGATGCTCCAATATGTAATAATTTCTTTCTTACATGATCTTTTTTTTTTTTAAATCAAGGTCCTTGGAATTTCAGCTTTACTTTCTTGAACCCACCCGACCTTTTTCCATACCCCCACTGATCTAGTTTACATCCCCACGCCCTTTTTCTGGTTGATTTCGCAACTGGACCCTTGCCCTCCAACAACAACAACAACAACAAAAACTGTATTTAATCAGTAAAAACATATTTTCCTGATGTGCAATTCTGATTAACTTCTTACTTTAGAACAAAACATCACACAATAAAAGAAACAATGTGACTTACTAATACTTTTATACCAAACTGCTGGGGACAGAGAGATGGCTCAGAGGGTAAGTGTGCATCCTTCAAGCCCAATAACCTGAATTTGATCCCTGGAACCCAAATAGTAAAAAAAGAGAACCAATTTCTACATGCTATCCTTAAACTTCCACATGTGTGTTATGGTGAATGTCCCTTAATAATTAATAACAAAATAAATAATTTTTTGAAATCCAAATTTCTTGACCTCTTTGTGTCCCTGAATAACCTGTTCAGCCTTGATGAATAAACTAAAATGTCAACTTATTCCTTTGATTCCATCTGAGAATCTACTATGTGCCAAGCCTTGGCCTGGGACCTGCAAATATAAACAAAAACAAGTGTGCTACAGTGCCTGCCTTTGAGGAGCTCCATGAACAGACAGATGTG
Source organism: Montemys delectorum (assembly GCA_019843815.1). Lineage (NCBI taxonomy): Eukaryota > Metazoa > Chordata > Mammalia > Rodentia > Muridae > Montemys > Montemys delectorum. The sequence continues at coordinate 18,141 of JADRCD010153368.1, forward strand.
GGTGGGGCACTGTAGATAGCACTAGGATTATTTAAGATCTTAAAGTTATGTGTGAAATTTTCTGCACAAGAGATTGCTTTCCTAGAAGAAGAGCTGTAGCTTTCACCAAACTCTCAAAAAAAAAAATCTATAATACAAGTTATTAAAGAGCCATTAGTTTAAGTCACTCTATACTCTACTCATGGGCACAGGTCTTCTCATAATCTCTTTAAAGGAAAATACCTCACTTACAGCCTCTGCTCAAGGGGCAGATTCAGCGACCAAGGTTTGCAGGATTTGACCCTGTGTCCATTGTCATAACTGATTGGACTCCCGACCAGCCAGTGCACAGGACGGCAGTAGTAAAGGCTTCATGATAAGATGAGCTGAGACACATCAGGCCTCTATTCTTGGAAGCTGGAATTTGAAACACATACAGACTTCGGCAGTTAGAAGAATCGAGGCATCGAGAGAAGTAGAAAGTCAGGGCAAATTGGAAATGTGAACAAGACACTAAGAGAAAAATGGAAGCTGTGAGTTTTAGAGAAAAAGCATGTGGCAGACAGAAGAAAACAAGCCAGCTGGGAACTGAAAATAAAGACGGCTCCTGTGGTGCAGAGTGAACCCTGAGGAGCTCTGAACCAAGTAAATATGAAGTGTCCAGGACTAGTTGGGTGGTTAACCTCATCTAGGGTTGCCTGAGGTGGTCACTTCCCAGGGCGGGCTGATGAGGCCCAGTGCTAGGTTCAGACCAAGCTTTGTAGAAAAAGAAAGTTTGGCAAGGTTGGCAAACAATGAATTCAAAGGGCTAAGAGGTGTGTGTGTGTGTGTGTGTGTGTGTGTGTGTGTGTGTGTACACAGATAAACCGGTAACAAGAAACAAGAATGAGGTAACGGTGAATGACAGAATGGATCAGGAAATAAATGTGGGACTTTCCACAGCTCAGGGTGATTCTCATATATATGCAACCTGATCTCTGTGTGGACTGAACGCATCCTTACGAGTGCATGCGAGAGTGTGATTAATGTACTGATAGGATTATGGCCAGCTACCACAGCATTGCTGGGAAGGAAGTGACTAAGCAATTCTGGGGGAGTAAGGGGAGTGGTCATATGCGGACTGGGGTGCTTTGGGGACCCCTTGTTCCACGGGGTGATGAGAGTTCTGGCCTGGCGGGCAAAGAATTCGGCGAGTGACAAACAGAGACGACACAAAGACGTGTGGTATCTGAGTGTATTTGCACAAAGTGAAAATCAGGCTTATATAGTATACAGAAACAGGGCGAATGTTAGGGATCACGTAGGCAGGTAGTGGTCACATCAAAGTCAGTAAGATCAAACAGCCAGGTGTAAATGATTCCTTCCCCGCTGGGCTATCTTGGCAGCCCTAAGCAAATTCTCTTGGTCTAAAGCAGGTAAGCACCAGGAGGTCCCATTTTAGCAGTTCCTGGGAATGGTTTGGCTAACACAACTAACACAAATATTAGTTCAGGAAACTTCTCAACTACTCTCTAGTTTGTAAAGCAATTCTGCCTTGTGTGGTACTGCTCTTAGAGTTCTATGTTTACAGATAGCAATAATGTTTGACTTCTATCTCTAACTCTGGAGACACCCTGTCTGCTAAGGCAGCTTCCTTGTGGGAATTCCAAGCTAATAACAGCTAGGAAATCAATTAGGATCATTGAAACACTGTGGAGGCCAGGAAACAATATTCAATCTCAGTTTTAGCTATTTATGAATCATTTCTTAGGGCATCTATAACGCCTGAACAAAGAAAGCACACAAAACTCTCCACAGACTTTTGCAGAGACCAGTCTGGAACACATCTGAGTTAGGAGATGCCAAGATGCCAAGAAATGAACTCCAGGAGGCTAGCTAGCTCCCTTTGAAGCTGCGCACCTCAAATCCGTGAACAAGCTTTCAGGCTGACACTTGGAATCTACTGGAGTGATGAGTGGGCGTGGCAGTCATAGACCTTCAAAAATGGGTAAGAAGTTGCCAGTTGATGGATATCATGGTGAAGTAAGGTGAGTTCGGGTGTCATAGGAACATTTTAGCATTACAGACTATGGTCCTTAGACTAGGGTTTAATTCTCTCTGCTTGTGATGTATTAGCTACACTGACTGATTTGCCTGCTCTCATCTATACAAATTGTGGCAGAAGAATTAAGAGTTACTCATGTAGAATGTTTAAGGGTTTGATCTGTGCATTTAGAGGAAGTTGTTTTGAGTTTTGTTTTTCATTTGTTTGTTTTGTTTTTGCTGAGACAGGGTTTCTCTGTGTAGCCTTGGCTGTCCTAGAACTCACTCTATAGGCCAGGCTGGCCTTGAACTTGGAGATCTGCCTGCCTCTGCCTCATGAGTGCTGGGATTAAAGTGTGCCACCACTGCCAGGCCACATCCAGAGGAAGTTTTAATGACTGGGGTGCAAAGATGAAGAGGAGTGGGACATGCTGTGTGGTATCAACGGGTGCTGGAGGTTCGGTAGTACTTTGGATGGTAGACATCCAGGGACAAGAATACGGTGAACATAAAACAGGTCATTAAATGCTGTGCCTGGACATTTGGATTTTAACCAAAGAAGGCTTTTAAACTGGCTAGTGAAATAATCTTTTCTTACTCTTGTAAGTATAGAAAATGTACTAGAGAAGAGAGACTAGGGGCTAAAAACATTGTTGAACATTGTAATAACCAAAGTGAGAGGGCTGTGGTGATGGGAACAGGGAACTTCCAAACACTGACAAGGCAGTTCAGCTGTGCTTGGTATGCTGGCTAGGATTTGTTTGGTTTTGTTTTGTTTTCAACTTGACAGGCAATGGAGTCATCTGAAAAGAAGAAAACTTCAGGTGAGAAAAATGCACCCATCAAACTGGCTGATAGGCAAGCCTGCAGGGTATTTTCTTGATTGATGATTGATGTGGAAGGACCCAGCCTACCATGGATGGTGCCATCACTGGGAAGGCAATGTTCCAGCACCCATGGGGCATGTAAGAAACTGAGCAAGCTAGGAGAGAACAAGCCAGTAAGAAAAATTCTTCCATGGGTTCTTCTTCAGTTTCTGCCTTAAGTTCCTGCTCTGAGCCCCTCATACTGGACTGTATGCTAAAATCAATGCTTTGCTCAAAGTTGCTGTTGGTCATAATGTTTACCACAGTAATGGAAACCAAACTAGAACACTTGGCTGTTTGGATGTGTGTTAGAAGGAGGGAGGCATGGAGGGTTCTGCTGGGTGTTCAGCTTGGTAATTGGGCATAGTGGTGGGACAATACAAAGTGCTTAACATTTGGGAATGGGTATGATAAGATCACAGTCCCATACTGATACTCAGCTTCCATTTGAAGCTGAGACCAGCAGGACAACTCAGTGTTGACAGACTTAGGCATGTCCCTATCCAGCTCATTCTCCCATGACTTCCTGGCATCATCATTCTTGCTATCCTTTGTTGTCATCTTCTAGTCACATAATTGTCTGCCTCTCTGGAGGAAGGGTGAGATGCTGCCCTGATGACCACAGCATTTCCAACATTCAGCAGTTCTGAGAGGAAGGTCCATGTGTGCGGAGAGCTGTCTAAGCACTGGAATGATGATGATTAGCAAGGCCAGAACATGCTCTGACCTAAAGGTCTGCCTCCTACCTTACTACAGGTGAATAAATAGCAGCTAAGGAGCAAGTGGGGAAAGGTGTCCTGGCACAGAGGTAAGAAGAGAAATGAGGGGAACCTCGCTGGTGTCACCAAAGTCACCGAAAGGAGGTTACAAGGTGAAAAACTACACAGAGCTAGAGAGCAATACAAGATGATGTATATCCACTGGATTTGGCTATTATATCCTTAGAGGCCTTTGATGGAGAAGATGTGGTATAGTATAAGAAAGGCAGATGGCAGTGGACTGAGGAAACATTGGGAAACAAAGAGTAGGGATGGAAAGTATAGAATGTTCATGTGCTCATTGAAGGTGAGAGGAGGAGGGGGGAAGAAGCAGATAGAACAAAGGACAATGTGCGGACTTAAAAACTTAATAGGAAGGGCTAAAAAGATGGCTCACTGGTTAAAAGTGATCACTGAGCTGTGCCATGGTGGCACATGCCTTAAATCCTAGCATTTTAATCCCAGAGGCAAGCAGATCTCTGTGAGTTTGAGGTCAGCTTGGTCTACAGAGTGAGTTCCAGGACAGACAGGGCTACACAGAGAAACCCTGTCTTGAAAAGCCCTCTCCCCCAAAAAGTGCAATTAATTAGGACCAGAAAAAATAGTTGATGAATAAGGTCCTAGAGGAGTTGGGAGTAGCCGGGATTACTCCCCTGGGATGGAAAAGAAGAGCTGGATACCATAGGTTTGGAAGTGTTGTCCAGAGGCATCTTCCATCATTCATTTTATGACACCTGGAAGCAGAAATGAAGACCTCTGTGAGAAGATACTAAATACTGACACAATAGGCACAGGTTCAGAGTAGGGACTAGAGGAGACTAGCCTCAGGGGAAAGACCTAGAAAGGCTGAGTGGTGTAAAAACAAAGAGATGAAGCTATAATTCTGTGGTGATTACAATCTGCATGGTCCCAGGACTGTGTGGTTATAGGGCATTTTCCAGTAGTGTTTAGAAAGAAGCCTAGCCACTGGATCCAAGATAGAAGTTTGCAGAAAAGATTTGGTTAGGAGTGTACAGAAAGACATGGGGTTGAAGGTATGGAGGAGGTAAATAAGAAAGGAGTTTGCTTGATGGGGCATGAGTGCAGGATTCAAAAGAAAGGGCATGGGAGATAAGCTGGGTAGGCAGGAAGTGTCTGTGAGATCAAAGCACAAGTAGAGAAGGGTAGGGCTGGGGATGTGAGAAGCTATTGGTAAGACCCAATCTCTCTGTTAGTTTACTATCTTGGAAGGCGCCATCTTTACACCTATAGTACCAATACCACACTAAGTTTACTGTTCTGTAGGTAGAGCCCTTGTTACAATTCAGGCATAGCTATGGGTGTTAGTTGGAATGAGCACGGAGTCAGGAGCTGGGAGAGAGGGACTCAAGTAGGGAGTCTGCACGGATGGATATGAACATGTGTGCAGGCTACAGTGTCTAAGGGGCCTGGTGTGTGCCATTCACAGTGTGATGCTGAGGCTGTCAAAATGTCACCTGCCATTTTTATTCAGGTATTTATGATTTAATCAAATGAAACTCTTGGTTTTTGTCCAAATCTTCTGTACATCTCTGCTATTACTTGAGTTCTTCCCTTTTGGGCAAATCTGTTTTAGTTTTCTCCAGAGAAATTGCTTTAGTAAATCTCTCCCATTATGATTCTTTGCTGATCTGCATGAACTCTCCTTTGTAACCCAAAATATTTTTTTAAAAAATTGGAAAAAGATTTATAACATTCTGCTATATGTTTATAGAACTAATATTGATGCTTTAACTTTTCAACTATCACTTGAGTACCTTAAAATCATAGATGTGCTTTGTTCATCTTTGGGTTATTCATAGCAACTTGCACATGGGAAAATGGGATGATTGTCCATGAGGTTGAAAGGAATGTAAGCTTTCAGTGTAGGATTTTGTCTAGTTTAATTCTGTACTATTTAGAATTCACAACAATGTTAAGTAACCCATTGTCCCAATAACTGTTTGATTCTTCTTGGTTTTTTTGTGTTTGTTTTTTTTAAGATTTATTTATTATTATATGTAAGTACACTGTAGCTGTCTTCAGACACACCAGAAGAGGGCGTCAGATCTCATTACAGATGGTTGTGAGACACCATGTGGTTGCTGAGATTTGAACTCAGGACCTTCAGAAGAGTGGTCAGTGTTCTTAACCACTGAGCCATCTCTCCAGCCCTGTTTTTTTTTTTTAAGACTCTCAAGATAATTCAAAAGGTCTTAAATTTATGTTCCTTTATTGAACAAGCTATTTAACAAGTATATATGTAATAGGTAGGATTCAAAGTATGCCAAGATTTTGAAAAGTCATTGTTTTTGTCTTGAAGGATACTCAAATGTAATCTGCTTGATACAACAAGAATGCGCACCTTTTAAAAACTGAGTCCCAGGGTGTGGTGGCCAATACCTTTGATCCCAGACTTGGGAGGCAGAAGCAGGCATATCTCCATGAGTTTGAGGCCAGCCTGGTCCACAAAGTGAATCCTGGATAGCCAGGGCTTGTTACACAGACAAACCCTGTCTCAAACAAAACAAAACAACAAGAATAAGAACAACAAACAAACAAAAATTAAAAACGGAAGCAGCCAAACAAACAAACAAACAAACACACCAAAAATTGTGCCACCTGAATCCGGAGGCGTTGACCCAGTCTTCAGGGTGGGGCTCTCTCCTCAACTAGAACTTTACCTCTTAAACATGAGAACTATATGGGGAGAACTGCTACATTTCCCCCTTAATGTATAGCTGCTTCCCAGTGCACTGAGACCACATCCACAGATCTGAGCAATGACTCTAGGTCTCTGATGTCACGATGGTTTAAATGGACAAGCTACAAAAGAAAAGCAAAGGTCTAAGTGAGTTGCAGCTGTTCTCTAATTCTGAGCTTCAGGCTTTAGTGTTTAAAATGGGGCTAGTAATTAAGGAGATAATAGACATGAAAAGAACTCTTTAAGTGAGGTAGTGTTATGCAAATGTTAATTAGCACCCATAAAATTGGTCTGTGGATTAAACGAAAGTGCCCTTTGTAAACCACTTTGCAGACTTAGGATGTCATCACCGTTGGTCTTCCAAACTCTCCCCTCCTCTCATGTTCTAGAGCTGATGAGAGTGCGTGCTGCCTCTACTGCTTGCACAGTTCCATTCTGTGGTGGAACTGTTCTTTAGCATAGGGGAAGATTTAGGGGTGGCCCCTCTGCTGAAAGGCAAGGAGGGGGCACCTTCTCATAATCTCCCTGCAGCTAAGGGCATAACCGCTCTATGAAGGAGGGGGCACCTTCTGATAATCTCCCTGCGGCTGAGGACATGACTGCTCCATGAACCCAAGATGTTTTGGAAGTAATTCAAGGCTACTGAGAGCTGTGCGTGCAAGGACCAAGGAAAACAAACCTCATGCACCTGGGCATGAGGAAAAATATTTACTGTAAGATATGAAGAAGTGGGCATGCTTTTGCCGTGAGAGAGTGCTAAGAAACTGTGCTACATGATTGTTGTTAAATTCTATTTTTAGTCTTACTATGTTTTACTATAAAAGATTTCTTGCATTAAAGTTTATTGCCATTGCCAGCAGAGCGGTGGTCCTCTCGTTCTCATTCAGTCGCCCTCTCTACTTCAGCCTCACCCTTGTTGGCTGGCTCCGACAACATTCCTTCACGCTCTTCCAGACCTCTTTCTGCTGACGGTTAGAAGCCATTACACTAACCCTTGAAAACTGCAGCTAGCTTTTCTACTGCTGTTGGCAGAATTGAGACATTTTCTCTTTCACAATGATCCCCAAAGAAGTTGTGACATACATGTACTCCAAGGACATAAAAGACACATGTCCACTCCATTGTGACCTGAAAATGCTAGTGAATTATTATCAGAAGGTCCATAGATCATTTAATTTTTTAAAAAATGTACATTGGTGTTCTGCTTCCATGTATGTCTGTGTGAGAATATCAGATCACCTGGACGTGGAATTAGAGACAGTTGTGAACTGCCATATGGGTGGTAGGATTTGAACCTGGGTCCCTTGGAAGAACAGCCAGTGCTCTTAACCACTAAGCCATCTCTCCAGCCCTGTTTAATTATTTTTTAAGATCCAGTTTCTTCATCTTGGAGTTTAAATTCCTTTGT
>JADRCD010153373.1:1946-23987 GCA_019843815.1 Montemys delectorum
AAAAAAAAAAAAAAAAAAAAAAAAAAAAAAAAAAAAAAAGCTCATAGAGCCTGGTGGTACATGCCTTTGATCCTAGCACTCTGGAGGCAGAAGCAGGGGGATTTCTATGAGTTCAAGGCCAGCCTGGTCTACAAAGAGAGTTCCAAGTTCCGGAACAGCCAGTGCTGTTACACAGAGAAACCCTCTCTCAAAAAACAAAAACAAAAACAGCAAATCAAAGCAAACAAACACCTCAGGATTAGAGAGACAGCACAGTGAGGGAAAGCCCCCCGCTGTGCAGTCCTGAGGACCAGATTTCAGACCAGAGCACCCTTATAGCAAGCAGGCTGGTCCGGTGCGCCTGTAAGCCCAGCGCTGTGGAGAGCAGAGATAGGCAGAGACAGGAAGATGCTGTTACTTGCTATCTGACATCCTAGCTGGAAAAAACCCGAGAGTGCTAGTTTCAGGGAAAGACTCTGCCTAAAAGAAAAAAAAAAAAAAGATGGAGACTGTTGGAAGCCGGCTGACCATCTTCCTCTGGTCCCCGGGAACACCCACACATAAAACACACTCACGAATGCACACCAGAATAGATCTTGAAAAAGAATATGTTGTGTAAATGATCCATCCACAAGTTGCTGTAGATTTGCCTCTTGGTTTCCTTTAGCCTTTAACTTCAATTTGGTTTAACCTTTAATTTCAACTTCAGCTGTGCTTTCCAGTGACTCTAATGGCAGGGAAGCTGTAAATGGATTTAAGTTCTTCCCCCCCCCCTCCTTTAGATTTACTATTTATGTATATGGATGTTTTGTCTGCATGTATATCTGCACACCAGAAGAGGCCATGCATCCCATGGGAGTACAGTTATAGATAGTTGTGAGTGCCATGTGGATGCTGGGAATTGAACTCACGACCTCTGGAGGAGTTGCCCATGCTCTTAACTAATATGCAATCTCTCTGGCCCCTGAAATTTTTATAGTGAATATGAGGTCAAGGAAAGCTACTTTTTCAATATAAAGGGAGAACAAGCAAATTTAAAACTTTTTAATTATTATTTTGTTTGTCTGAGACAAACAAGCCCTTACTACATAGCCCTGGATGTCACTATATAAGCTACACTGGCCTAGAACTCACAGAGATCTACCTGCTTCACCACATCTGGCCTAGACATGGCCTATTTAGTAACTAAATATAATTAAAATGCATTGTCAGTCTGTGTTTTAGTATCTCAGAGGCACTATCAGCATAGTTCTTGTTTCTTAAGTGGCACTTGCTGCCTGACCTATAATCCTAGTATTCAAAGGCTAGGATGATGAGCTGATGGTCGGACAGGGCAAGTGAATTCAAGACATCCATGGCTACATAACAAGAACCGTGCTGTGGTGGTAGCTCATTGGTTAAGAACACTTGCTGTTATTGCAGAGAACCCAGGCTTGATTCCTAGCACCCACATGGAGTACAACCTTCTGTAACTCCAGGTCCAGATGATCCAATGCCCTCCCAAGACACAGACCTACATTAGGCAAAACACCCATACGCATAGAAGACAATGATAATAAGAAAACTAGAACTAATAAACTAAAGTGAGTGGGCTGATTAAAAAAAAAACAAAATTCATGTACTGGCTGGTTTTGTATGTCAACTTGACACAGGCTGCAGTTATCACAGAGAAGGGAGTTTCAGTTGGGGAAGTGCCTCCATGAGATCCAGCTTTGGGGCATTTTCTCAATTAGTGATCAAGGGGGTAGGGCCCCTTGTGGGTGGTGCCATCCTTGGGCTGGAAGTCTTGGGCTCTATAAGAGAGCAGGCTGAGCAAGCCAGGGGAAGCAAGCCAGTAAGGAACATCCCTCCATGGCCTCTGTGTCAGCTCCTGCTTCCTGACCTGCTTGAGTTTCAGTCCTGACTTCCTTTGGTGATCAACAGCCATATGGAAGTAAGCTGAATAAACCCTTTCCTCCCCAACTTGCTTCTTGGGATGTTTGTGCAGGAATAGAAACCCTGACTAAGACAATTCAATATATAGAAAATTCATTTTAATTATGATATTATGATAAATTACAGTGTAAAATGGAAATGTATCTGTCAGGGCATTGTAAACACACTTAAGATTTTGTCATTTACAGAGCTACAAGCTGAAACATTCTTTTTCTATAATCAAACATCATTTAGAAAATAACAGTAGCTGGACGGTTGTGGCGCACACCTTTAATCCCAGCATTTGGGAGGCAGAGGCAGGCAGATTTCTGAGTTCGAGGCCAGCCTGGTCTACAGACTGAGTTCCAGGACAGCCAGAACTACACAGAGAAACCGTATCTTGAAACCCCCCCCCCCCAAAAAAAAAGAAAAGAACAATATTTAAGTTCCTTGGTGTGTTCTCAGTGACTCAGTACTCCCTAGTCCCAGCCCTCTGCTCCTGTAGTAGTTTAGTTACTTGAACAGTAATTCCAGAGAGAGGCAGTGCGGTTTACTACTGCTATCCCTGTTTCTCTCTGTTGGGCTGGTCCTTGGTGGTCCAGACTAGACATTCAGTTGGGCACCACCTCTTCCTTTAAGGATGCCAAGAGATGGAGATGAGGGATGGCAGACATGATTTCTAGGGTTGCTGAATGGTGAACTCAAGACATCTGGCCCAGGAGTGTAGTTCTGAGAGTGCTCCAGCACAGCACAGCCCCAGTTCCTAGACCTAGAAGTTCATTTCCCTATCCCACCCCTCAGTGTCGAAGATGCAATACTGTGAGGTTGACTGGAGGTGGCACCATGTTCCTATGATCCCAACACACCCAGGAGACTGAGGCTGGAGGATTGGCTTCCTGATGAATACCAGGCTAACCAGGACAACATTGCAAGACATAGCAACCTAGTCTATTGTAGGAAGACCTTGCCTCAAACTACTAATAACAAACAAGGTAGGGGCATGGTGGCAAATGCCTAAAGGCCCAGCGTGTGGGAGGTGGAGGCAGGAGTTACCCTATGTTAAAGGCCAGCTTCTTTTTTTTTTTTTTTTTTTTTGGTTTTTCGAGACAGGGTTTCTCTGTGTAGCCCTGGCTGTCCTGGAACTCACTCTGTAGACCAGGCTGGCCTCGAACTCAGTAGGCCAGCTTCTGTTACACTTAATTTTTTGTTTTGTTTTGAGGCAAGGTTTCTCTGTGTAGTCTTGGTTGCCGTGGAAATCACTCTGAGACCAGGCTGGCCTTGAACTCAGAGATCTAGCCCTAGATTCCAGTAGGTCTGGCTGGAATTTAGACACGCCTTTAGTACATACCTTTAATTCCTAACAGTGAAGGTAAGGTTACTTCATAGAAGGAAATGACGTCTAATTGAGGGGCAGACAATGTGACGAATCAGAGAAAGATTTGATAGAATGAGTCAGAAATAAGGTATGCCTAACTCTCATGGGAAGAGCACAGGAAAGAGGCTATTTAAGAGGAAATAGAGAAAAGGTATGTGGTATGAGGTCAGGCAGAGCAGTGGGGTCAGAAGCTTTGAGAAACTGGGTAATCAGTCAGCCTGGAAGATTAGGTTGTGTGGAGGCTAGAAGCTTCCAGCCTAGGCCCAGGGCTAGTTAGAACAGAAAAGGAAACACTGGATTCAGACCAAGCCTTGTATCTGCACAGCTTGGGTACAGCTCTCTTCTCATCACTTCATCAGAGGAAACAAAAGGGACATTTACAGGTATCCGCTTAAATATATATGAGGCAGAATGGCAATAACTAGGTTTTACTTTCTTCTTTGACCATAAAAAAGGCATACAACGTCCCTGCACTTCTTTTCTCTGGCTCTGGCGACTATTTGTTCCCTTGCATTATGTTGATGAGACGACCCACATGATATGCTCTGAGCACCCTAAAGAATGGCGTCAAAGCAGTAAGATGCAATATTGTTATTAGAGAAATGACAGGGATCAGAGAGAGAGAGGAGGAAATAGACCTTCATTTTCCTAATCTTTTCATCTTTCCTGGTGTCTCTTTTCTGTCCCCAGGCTGCAGAGGGCTTTGGGAGTGTCCTTGCTTGACTGCAAGGAGAATGCCTTGAATCCCTTCACACTTCGGTTTTGTTTTTTACTCTTTCAGTGAAGGCCGTGGGACGCCAGTGTGCTGTGTGCTTAGGGAGCACAGGACCTGCCAATGGAAAGCTGAGGAGAAGCAACCATGGACTGTGTGCCTCTTCACCTGCTAGTCTACTCCACAGAACCCACAGCCTGGAGCCCCAGCTCTTCTGACCACCTTCTATGAGAAAGGAAAGTGAATCTCGAGGCAAGCGCTACCCTGGTGAACGCCAGTTACCTGGAGCACTTGTGAAGCGGTCTGTTAGTGTGTGCACAGTTACCTGCGTCCATCAACTATGTCCTTCAGTGCCACCATTCTTTTCTCCCCTCCCAGTGGCAGTGAAGCCAGATGCTGCTGCTGTGCCTGTAAAAGTGAGACTAGCCAGGGCAACACGGGTTCTCAGGGCGGGAATCCTCCCGCCACTACCCCCATCACAGTGACTGGACATGGCCTGGCGGTCCAAAGCTCTGAACAGCTCCTGCACATTATCTACCAGCGGGTGGACAAGGCAGTGGGTCTGGCTGAGGCCGCTCTGGGGCTTGCACGGGCCAACAATGAGTTGTTAAAACAGCTCCAGGAAGAAGTGGGTGAGCTACGGCAGGGCAAAGTGTGCACCGCTGATGAAGATGGGGAGAGCCGGGCCCGCAGCCCACCACCCGAAGAGCCTGGGGTGCTCAAGGGGAGTCCGGGAGAAGCCTGCAAGACTCTGCCCTCCATGGAGGAGGAGTGTGATAGCGTGGGCAGTGGTGTGCAGGTGGTGATCGAGGAGCTGCGGCAGCTAGGGGCTGCCTCCACCGTGGGGCAGGGGCCCTTGGGCTTCTTCTCAACTCCCCAGAGAGATGCGCGGCTCCCAGGATGCACTGTGGCTGCGGCAGAGGGAACCCCACTGCTCAACCCGGTGAGTAATGCCCAATGTGGTTGATCTACCTGTGCTGCTGGGGATGCAGATCATATGCCCCTTTCTCTTTCCTTTTTTTTTTTTTTTTTTTTATCTGTGATAAGAGCACCAAATTTCCTCCACGAGTACCCAGCACTCGTTTCCACCCTGAGCCTTTTTGAAGGAGGTCATTTTTGGTTTGTGTGGCAACGTGGTACTTCCGCTTTCTCAACAGCTCCACATGGCATCTTTTCCGCAGCTGTCTCGGCTGTTCCACCAACTCCGACTTTCTTGGCGAGAATGCCTGCCATACACAGACAGCTCATTCATATTTTATCACGGCCTTTGCTTGCCAAAAAGGGCTTCAGTACAGAGATGAAAGTGTGGAGGGGAGGAGAGGCAAAGGTGGAGAGAAGGGAAAGAACAGGATGCTAGACTGCAGGTACAGGGAAGAAGAGGAAATGGGCGGTCTGAGGAAGGCGCATAGAAGAAAGGTGGATCCTTGTGGGAAGAGGAAGTTGTTGTTTGGTAGTGATGATTGACAGGATCTCACTCTCTAGCCCAAGCTGGCCTGGAATTCACTCAGTAGCCCCTGCTGGCCTTCAAATGTACAGCAATCCTTCCACTTCAGATCCCTAACAAGCGCTAAGCATTGCAAGTGTAAACCACCATACCTGGTTTCAAGAGAATCTATTTGGAAAAAGATAAAGTGGGGGGCAGGGAGTGGAGGGAAGGAAGTAATAATGTGAGCAGTGAACTGAGCGTGGTGGCTCTTGCCTTTGAATGCTTTGAGGACTCAGTTTTAATTTTTAATTATGTGTGTATGGGGGATGGGAGGCATGTGCATATGAGTGCAGTTGCAGGGGGAGGCCAGGAGAGGGAGTCAAAACCTCCTGGAGCTAGAGTTATAGGCTGCTCTCAGCCTAGTCTATAGAGTGAGTTCCAGGCCAGTCAGGGCTACACAGAGAAACCCTGTCTTGGAAAACAAAACAAAACAAAGAGTGCTTACTGCTCTTCCAAAGGATCTGAATTCAGTTCCTAGCTCCCGTGATGGCTCCTAACACTAGCTGCAAAGGGATCCGATACCTCTGGCCTCCTAGGACTTATACTCACATGCTCATATTCACACACAGACACACATATGTACATATAATTAAAAATAATAAGAGTACATCATAGAGAAGAGGAGGAGGGGAAGCAAGCATATTCTGGGCAGGAAAAGACATAGACATACATTGTGCTATTTCAGTTTTTCACTGCTCAGAGGTCTTATGAAGAAGAAAAGCCTGGCTAAATAGAATCAGAACCGCAGAAAGGTACGCAGGGAAGAGAAGGAGATGGAAGGATGACAGAGATCACAGAGACAGCGAGTAACAGATGTACCGCACTCAACAGCCGCAGCAGCCGTCAGCAGCCGTCTTCGGCTCTCCCCTTCCCTCTGTCTGCCCTAGCTCTCCCCTTCCCTCTGTCTGCCCTAGCTCTCCCCTTCCCTCTGTCTGCCCGCTCTCTTCCCTCCTGACCCCAGCTAGGTAACCACACCCAATAAAGAGTAAAGATCAAAACACAGGGTAAATGAAAGGGCAGGAACTCCCAGCCCATCTGCTGAATGTGAGGAATGTGAGCATCTAGACCTCTCCCCTTGATGCTAGCCTATCACTGCAATTGGCTGTTGCTCTCCTAAAGGCTTCCATTTGTGGTCATTGTCCCTCAGCCTCTCTGCCTGGCTTGAGCCTGAGAGACAGGAGACAGGAGGATACCCAGGCCAGGTGGTGCTCTCTGCACTGGGCTTCTTTCAGGGAAGGTTTCCAGGCTGACAGGATGGAATTAGCTTTTAGATTTCACAGCACAGAAAGCAAGCAGTTCACAGGTCTATAAATCTCAGCCGCCTCCTCCGCTTCTTTCTGTATATGTGTGGTTCCCCCCTAGTTTCACCGTTTTGTTTTCTTGACTGCAAAAATCCCCACTCCCTTCCTTTCCCCTCTGCTCCCTCCTTCCCTTGCCCTGCATGCCCTTGACTGCACAGTCAGTCAGCTGGAAGTTAGGGCTGAGACTGTGGGAAGTGGCCCAGCCCAGATTGGCCCTGCCAAGGGACTAGAGGGCAGGTGAGGTGTCTCTTGTGTTTGTGGTAGCCTCTCCAGGGGTTCATTGCCTCTCCCTGCTGTGCTCTGCCTTTTCTCTCATTCCCCTTTATTGTTGTTACTGTTCACTTGTCTTGTTTCCTGCCCTGCTTGGTTTCCCTTGTTATCAGTTCCTCCCCTGCTTCCTTCCTGACAAAGGCTTATCTAGACACATTTCTTGTTTTGACTCGTTTTTGTTTGTTTTGTTTTGTTTTCTGAGACAGGATTTCTCTGCGTAACAGTCCTGGCTGGCCCGGAACTCACTCTGTACATCAGGCTGGCCTGGAACTCCCAGAGGTCCCCCTGCCTTGTCCTCCCGAGCACCATCCCCACTTGGTGACACACATCCTCAAGAATATACCATAAATAACTGTTCACCTAGACGGTCAAAGCATGCCCAGTTCATGTAAGATGTTCTGTGATAAAAACCCAACATTCCTGTTCATGTTCTCAGAAGAACAATTTCCCCAAAGCTGGAGAGACTGCTCAGTGACCAAGAGCACTGGCTGCTCTTCCAGAGATCCAGGTTCAATTCCTTAGCACTCACTTGGTGACATGCAGCCATCTGTAACTCCAGTTCCAGGGGATCTGACACCATCTTCTGGCTTCTACAAGCATTGGATACATGTGGTCCATACACATATATCAGACAAAATGCTCATACAACCTATGAGAAAAAAAAAAGAATGATCTGCCTGATGTTCTCATAGACTCCCTACGAAACAAACCATTGACATGAAAAACTGCTGTCCTGGCTCCTCCTCTTGCTTTTTCTTTTTTCTTTTTTTTTCTTCTTGTTTTTGAGACATGGTCTCTCTGTGTAGCCCTGGCTGTCCTGGAACTTACTCTGTAGACCAGGCTGGCCTCGAACTCAGAAATCCGGCTGCCTCTGCCTCCCAAGTGCTGGGATTAAAGGCATGCGCCACCACTGCCCAGCTCTCCTCTTGCTTTTTACTATTCTTGGCCAAGAATGATGGTTAATAAACTGTTCTTCTTATGTTCTTAGATGGCGGATGACTATGTGGCCTCTGAGGGTTCAATACAACGAGTGTTGGTCCCTGCTTATGCCAAACAGCTTTCGCCAGCTACACAACTGGCTATCCAAAGAGCATCCTCAGAGACAGGACTAGAAAGTGGAACTAAGCTGCCAGCAACCCGCCCTGAGGACATGCTTGGATCTGCAGCTCTGGACAGTGCCTTGGACGAGTCAGGCACTGGAAGTACTGGGGAATTGAGCCGGTCTCTTGGATTTATTAGCTCCCCATGCAGGATCCGAGGGACTGGGCAGAAAAACTCCAGGCGTAAGCGAGATCTGGTGCTCTCCGTAAGTGAACTCAGTTTCAATCATTTTTTTCTTCAGGTTTTTTTGTTTGTTTGTTTTTGTTTTTGTTTTTGTTTTTGTTTTGAAACAGAGTTTCTCTGTATAGCCCTGGCTGTCCTGGAACTCACTCCGTAGACCAGACTGGCCTCGAACTCAGAAATCTGCCTGCCTCTGCCTCCCAAGTGCTGGGATTAAAGGCATGCACCACTACTGCTGACTTTTTCTTCAGCTTGAAAAGAGAAATAAAGAGTGGGTTGACTTTAAGCCTCCAGATAGAATGAATAGCCTTCTAAATCCTACAGGAATGGAAAGGATAAAGAGAGGCCTTACTCCATAACCTGGAGCATTGGCAAGGCCTTTCTATTGCCTTGTCTTTCAGGCTTGTCTAGGTAGAATGGTGTTGTCCCTCTAAAGAGAAGAAAACTGTATCTCCCCATGTTCTCAATAATCCTGGTAGGAAGATTTTTAAGGTTTGAGCACACTGATCACCAAAGGGTGATGTTTTAGCCAGTATTCAGGCTAAGTAACTAGGGACATCTTGGGCGGGAAAGCTAGATTGTCGAGAAGTAGTTTCAAGCCTACATAGGAGTGGAGACACCAAGCATCGTGCAGACTGACCAGTCAGTCACAGAGCTCGGGAGAGTCCAGTCACCCTGAGAGCTCATGGCAGGCAGAGCAGGACTGGCTAGGATGACTGCCTAACATTCTCTTGGAGAGGATGGGAGCCCTAGGGACACTCTGCTGAGCTGGGAGCCCCAGCACTGCAGCCAGCTGGAACCTGAAGAACTTGTAGAGCAATGGCTCTCAGCCTGGAGTAACTACCCTCCAGGCCCACCAGTAATGATCAGTGACTTTTCAGACTCTCATCGCTGGTGGGTGGGTAGAGGGGAAAAGATGCTTACTTCCAGTGAGTAGAAGCCAAAGACTCTCCTGAGTGACCCAAGGTGTACATTCCAGCTCAACACGTCAATAGTGCAGAGCTTGAGAGGTTTTCTTCTGGTAGAGTCTAGTCCCTTGGATCAACTCTGAGCTCAAGGGCTTTGTGAGGATTTTGGGTTTTTTGTTTTGGTTTTTTTTTTTTTTTGCTTGTTTGTTTGAAACAGGGTCTCATGAAACTCAGAGTGGCCTCGGTCCCAACCTAGCTGAGGCTGACTTTGACTTCCTGATCCTCTTGCTTTTGCCTCGAAAGTGCTGGCTAAAATTATAAGCATATGCATATCGCCATACCCAGCTTCCTATGAATTTTGTTTACTTTTGTATTTAGAAGCAGTCAGAGTTTATTAAATATTAATTAACGAGAGATAAGGGCTGTTATAGAAGCCCTGGTTGATTGTAAAACTTGTTATATAGATCAAGCTGGCCTCAAACTCACAGACATTTCTGTCTTTGCCTTCTGAATTCTGGGATAAAGGGCATGTGCCAGCATTACTGGACTTTCACATAGATTTTAAATATTTTTAAATTGTATTTATTATATGTATGTGTGTATATATCAGATTGTTCAGGGGTCTTTAGTGGCCAGAAAGTGTTCTGTTCCCTGGAGCCAGAGTTATATGCAGTTGTGAGTATTTCAGTGTGAGTGATAGCCAGCAAATTTGGGTCCTCTGGAAGAGCAGCAAGGGCTCTTTTCTTTTTTTTTTAGGTTTTTCAAGACAGGGTTTCTCTGTGTAGCCCTGGCTGTCCTGGAACTCCCTCTGTAGACCAGGCTGGCCTCGAACTCAGAAATCCACTTACCTCTGCCTCCCAAGTGCTGGGACTAAAGGCGTGCGCCACCACTGCCCGGCTTCTTTTCTTTTTTTAAGATTTATTTTACTTATATGAGTACACTGTAGCTGTCTTCAGACACACCAGAAGAGAGCGTTGGATCCCATTACAAGTGGTTGTGAGCCACCATGTGGTTGCTGGGAATTGCTCTAGAAGAACATTTAATGCTCTCTTAACTGCTGAGCCATCTCCAGCCCCTCTCCAGCCCTTCTTCTTCTTCTTTTTTTTTTTTTTTTTTTTTGAGATAGGGTTTCTGTAGACCAGGCTGGCCTGCCTCAAACTCAGAAATCTGCCTGCCTCTGCCTCCCAAGTGCTGGGATTAAAGGCTTGCGCCATCACCACCCGACTTCTCCAGCCCTTCTTAGTGAATTAAAAAGAAATTTTTTTTAAAATTGTGTGTGTGTGTGTGTGTGTGTGTGTGTGTGTATGTATGTGTATGTGTGTGTATGTATATATAAGTGTTCTATATACGTTTATGTACCCTCAGAGGCAAAAAGAGGATGTCAGATCCCTTGTGACAGTCTGAGGCAGTTATGAACCATCAGACGTGGATGCTGGGAACTGAATTTGGGTCCTCTGGAAGATCAGCAAGCCCTTTAATTTAGATTTTAAATACTAGTATTAAGAGAAAGGAAAGTACTCAGTGGGGGGAAAAAACTTGGAAAATATGTGGAAAGCTAAGGTAGGAGAATATTGAATCTGAGGCTAGCCTAGGCTACAAGGTAAGTTTTGAGGTCAGCCCTGGCAGATAGCAAGACTATTTCCAAAAAAAATAAAGGAAAAAGAATTGTTGAGGAAGACTATTGACTTGCAAGGGAAGAATGGTTACAGGGTCTTACTTAGTGTGTGCCAATGTTTAGCTTTAGAAGGAGCCCAAGAGCTCCTCTCCAATTGGCTGGATGCCTATGGGTTGCTTCTAGGGACCCTGTGGACAAAAGGACCCATCCGGATGTTTAAATCTTTGGAATGGTGCAGATGTCGGCCACCCTTGGGGAAGTGAATTTATTTTTAGCTCACTCAGGAGGTAGATGAGCCAGCAGCTTTTACTGCTTTAACACCTACTGTCTAGAGTATTTCCCTTTGCACTTCAAGCCTGGTTTGATTTTTTATCACCTGATCTCTTCCAAGCTACTTGACTTGGAAGGTAGGCAGTCACTTTTCCTTTTCCGAGAACTCACACTTCTTACAAAACCCATTTGCCTACTCCTTTGTGATCCCTAACATTTGGACTTTAGTTTCTAGGTTTTTTTTTTTGTTTTTTTTTTTTGTTTTTTTGTTTTCTTTTGGTTTGGTTTTAATTTCTCAAGGGAGGGTCTCTGTGTAGCCCTGGCTGTCCTAGAAATCACTCTGTAGACTAGGCTGGCCTCAAACTCGAATAGATCCTCCTGCTTCTCGCCAGGACTAAAGGCCTGGATAGTTTTTTGTTTGTTTGGTTGGTTGGTTTGGTTTTTTTTGAGACAGGGTTTCTCTGTGTAGCCCTGGCTATCCGGGAACTCACCCTGTAGACCAGGCTGGCCTTGAGCTCAGACGTGTGCCAGCAGCACCCAGCTTATTTGTTTTTTAAATGCCTTATTATCTTAGACTTTATTTTATGTATGTGGATTTGTGTTTTGCCTACATGTACGGCTGTTACCACATTGTATACAGTGTCCGTGGAAATCAGAAGAGGGGATTAGATTCCCTGGAACTGGAGTTAGAGATGGCTATAAACCACCATGTGGGTGCTGAGAACTGAACTCCAGTCCCCTGGAAGGGCAGGCAACAAGCGCTCTTAAACTGATGAACCATCTCTTTAGCCCAGGCTGGCATGGCGTTCTCTATGTAGTTTAGACCAGTCTCAGACTACTGGTGTTCCCTCTGCATCAGCCGCCCAAATGCTGAGATTGCAATCTTGAGCCACCACACCTGACTTCTAAGTGGTAAAGTAAAGCCATGTGGTCTTTGGGGCAAATATGGCACTGGTGTACTTTGAAGAGTGGAAGCTGGAACCACTAGAAGCTGGTAGTACTTTCCTATTTTGTATGATCACTCAATAGAGATGGGGGATAGGTTGGGGATTTCTCAGTACGGTGACTGGGTAGCCTCCACTGGCTGCAGGGGCTTGGATGGAAATATAATCAGAAAAAACAAAGCTAAATATAACAGAAGTAAATAACTTCCATTAAAGCTCAAAGTGTCGCCGGGCAGTGGTGGCGCACACCTTTAATCCCAGCACTTGGGAGGCAGAGGCAGGCGGATTTCTGAGTTCAAGGCCAGCCTGGTCTACAGAGTGAGTTCCAGGACAGCCGGGGTTACACAGAGAAACCTTGTCTCGAAAAACAAGCAAACAAAAAACAAACAAACAAAAAGGTTCTTTGGAGCAACACCCATATGTGTTGTCTGGAAATCAGCAGTTCAGTTCACAGGTTAGCAGGCAGTGGCAGCTCCATCTACTTGCAAACATTTCACAGATACACCAGCAGTCCAGTTCGGTAGAGTTGGGATAGCAATAGTGGTGAGACAGCCGGGCCTCAGGCTCCGCTCAAGTCAGCAGGAAGGACTAATAGGAACACCAGGAGAAACACCAGGAGAAGTTCTCAAGGAAGTGAAGATCAGCAAAAACTAGAGACTCATGAGTGTTGCATAGCTAGTTTGCCTCAGAACAGGCGTCCGATCTGCCTGACTCCACAGAAGCTGCAAGAAACACCAGAAGTTTTTTGGTGCGTGTCTCTCTATGGAGTCCCGGCAAATGCAGCTCAACTACACAATGTAAGGCAGATCAATACATACATGTTGTTAGCAAAGACTCTTTTATTTTTCCAAAGATTTATTTATTATTATAAATAAGTACACTGTACCTGTCTTTAGATGCACCAGAAGAGGGCGTCAGATCTCATTACGAATGATTGTGAGCCACCATGTGGTTGCTGGGATTTGAACTCAGAACCTTCAGAAGAGCAGTCGGTGCTCTTACCCATCAAGCCATCTTACCAGCCCAGCAAAGACTTGTTTTATCACGTGTCCTTTCACATGCTTGCTTTAGCAGAACATCCTCTCTCCTGTGTCTGCAAATGAAGCAAAATGTTCCTTCACGAGTCTGCCTTAGCCTCTCACACCTGTGTCCACTTTAATTAAACATTCTTTTACAAGTTTGCCCCAGCAAAACACCATTCAACTGACTTTCCAAAGAACCCTTAAGTTTCCACTTCAGCGCAGGCTGTCATAGAGCCCACTGTTTGTGAGGGCTCTGTCTAGAAAGTCAGAGAATCACAGGACTGACACTGTTGAGGCCAGACAGAAGACAAGGGAAATTCATGAGGTTGTCTACAAACTCTCATGTGGCATCGCAAGCAGAGCCAGGGTCAGAGTTCTGAAGACTTTTTTTTTTTTTTTTTTTCTGAGATGGTCTCACACTGCTTTGTAGTCTAGGCTGTCCTGGAACTCTATGTAGATCAGGCTGGCTCAAACTCAGAGGTCTGCCTGCTTCTGGCTCCTGTGTGCTAAGATTAAAAGTGTGGCCATCCAGGTGGATTTCTGAGTTCAAGGTTAGCCTGGTCTACAGAGTTCTAGGACAGCCAGGACTACACAGAGAAACCTTGTCTCAAAAAAAAAAAAAAAAAAAAAAAAAAGAGCTGGGCAAGATGGCTCAGCGGGTAAGAGCACTGACCGCTCTTCCGAAGGTCCTGAGTTCGGATCCCAGCAACCACATGGTGGCTCACAACCACCCGTAATGAGATCTGACACCCTCTTCTGGTGAGTCTAAAGACAGCTACAGTAAATTATGCCTGAGTGAGAGGGCCTGCAGGGGTCCTGAGTTTAACAGCAGCCACACACATAATGGCTCACGGCCATCTGTACAGTGTACTCAGGCCCGCAAGCACTTTACCCAGGAAGATATTTCCCCAGTCGAATGACATTTTCTTTAAAAAAATGTATTTTATTACTATTATCGTGTGTGCATCATGTGTGTGAGTATACATGTGTCTTCCAAGTACTGGGATTACAGGCATGTACCACCACACTGGGACCAATAAAACTTTTTTAAAAATCTATTTATGTATATTTATACTTATGAGTGTTTGCCCACAGATGTCTGTGCACCATGTATACACGATGCCCTTGGAGGGCAGAAAGGGCATCAGAACTTCTCTGAATTGGAGTTGCAGATGGTTGTGAGCTCCCACGTGGGTGCTGGGAATCAAACTCAAGTCCTCTGGAAGAATACCCAGTGTTCCAACCACTAAGGCATCTCTCCAGCCTCCATCAAAAAAAATTTTTTTTTCAAGACAGGGTTTCTTTGTATAACCCATGCTGTCCTGGAACTCACTCTGTAGACCAGGCTGGCCTCGAACTCAGAAATCCACCTGCCTCTGCCTCCCAAGTGCTGAGATTAAAGGCATGCACCACCACTGCCCGGCCCAACAAAACCATTTAACTAAAAATGTTCTTTTAGGGGCCAGGCATGATGTACACCTTTAATCCCAGCACTCAGGAGGCAGAGGCAGGCAGATCTCTAGGAGTTCAAAACCTATATAGTAAGTTCCAGGAGGTAGATGTCTGGAGAGGTGGCTCAGGGTTGAGAATGCTTTTGCAGAGGACATGGGTTGGATTCCCAACACTCACATAGCTCACAGCCATCTATAACATCAGATCTGTTGCCTCTTCTGACCTCTGTGGGTTCCTGTATACATGTGGTGAGTGTACATGCATATACTCAGGCACACACACACACACACACACACACACACACACACAATTAAGTAAATGCATTTTTTTTTTAAAGAAGAGAGATGTGGATGGGCAGACTTGACAGCTACTTAGTGCTATGAAAGGAAGAGCTGCTGCCTCCAGAGCTCTTTCCATTTCCACTTCCGTTGTTGTAGATTTGTGCTTTTCAAGTCTCCTATGTGTACTTCTCAGACTTGTGATAATTTTTTTCATTTTCTTTCCAGACTGTCCTGAAACTTGCTCTGTAGACCAGGCTGGCCACTTGCTTCTCAGTGGGACTCAGAGGCCTCCTGAGTGTTGGTGTTAAAGCCCTGTGCCACCACACCTAAGTAGTGGGTCATCAATTAATAGATAATTTCAGAATACACTTATACTCAAAGATCTATAGATAGCTGGGCATGGTGGCACATCCCTGTAATCCCAGCCCTCTTGTACTAAAGGCATGAAGAACAGGGGTTCAGGGGGTCAGGATCAGCCTGACCATATAAAAAAAATTGCAGCCATCCTGGGCTACATGAAAGTTTGGCTTAAAAAAGAAAAGCAAAAATGTAAATTCTAACTTAGCTCTTTAGTTAAGAAAGGACATAGGGGCTGGGGGGATGGCTCAGTGGGTGAGAGCACTGGCTGCTCTTCTGAAGGTCCTGAGTTCGGATCCCAGCAACCACATGGTGGCTCACAACCACCCGTAATGAGATCTGACGCCCCTCTTCTGGTGCGTCTGAAGACAGCTACAGTGAATGATGCCAGAGCGAGCAGGGCTGGCAGAGGTCCTGAGTTCAATTCCCAGCAACCACACACATGATGGCTCACGGTCATCTGTACAGCTACAGTGTACTCATACACATAAAATAAATAAAATAACTTTAAAAAAAAAAGAAAGAAAAGAAAAAGAAAGGACATAGTGAAAGATGGTGCCTAGGAAGTTGAAGTGATTCAGCCCGAGAACTCACACCCAGGGAGGCGATGCTTTTTTACTCTGGGGACCAGAGGAAAGTTTTCTTGTCTACTCCTGACCTGATTCTTTCTCTCCTCCCCTAGAAGCTGGTCCACAATGTGCATAACCACATCACCAATGACAAGAGATTCAATGGGTCTGAAAGGTATGGTTTCTCCAGGGGAGGAAGCTTATAGGACTCTTTGCTGAGAGAGAGTGGGACAAGGGGGATGCTTGTATCTCGCCAGGGGCTTTACTACAGAGCTAACTCCTTCTAAATGTGTCCGTCTCCTCTGGCTCTTCAGAAGTTGGCTGACTTACTTTTTTTTTTTTGTCCTCTGTGACAGCATTAAGTCATCTTGGAATATTTCAGTAGTGAAGTTCCTTCTGGAAAAGCTCAAGCAGGAGCTGATGGCGAGTCCCCACAATTACACCGACAAGGAGCTGAAAGGTAAGGATGCTGACTGACTTCCCTCTGCTCTTGTCTCTGCTTGCCCCTTCTACTCCCTGTTCTTGTTTGGGAGGGAAGAAGCATGAGGAAGATTTAGATGGGATTAAAATAATGCACTACAAGGGCTGAAGAGATGGCTCAGCAGTTAAGAGCACTGTCTGCTCTTCCAGAAGTCCCGAGTTCAATTCCCAGCAACTCCATGGTGGCTCACAACCATTTGTAATGGGATCCAATGCCCTCTTCTGTAATTCAGGTGTACATGCAGATAGAGCATTCATATATATAAAAGAAATCCTTTTAAAAATAGCTCTTGACAACTATGTATGGTATCTCATACCTGTGATTCCAAGGCTGGAGCCTCAGGCAAGAGGATCTCTTCAAGTCTTTACCCATAAGCTTTCTTTGCAAATCAGAAGCCAGCCCTTTAGACCCTGAATACTATGTCCTGGGGCCAAAAAGATGACTCAGTGGTTAAGAGTTTAAGAGTACTGGCTGCTCTTCCAGGGATCCTGGATTCCATTCCCAGCACGTACGTGGCAGCTCACAACAGTCTCCAGGTGATCTGATGTCCTCTTCTGGCTTCTGAGGGCATTGTATGGATGTGGTGGCATACGTGCAAGCAAGACACACAGATACATTAAAAAAAAAAAAACAACCCACTATGTCCTAAATTTTCTACACCTTCCTCTTGGGTCACTTAAAGCTTTTACTGAGGTACTGTGACAGCCACAGGGAGAGGTGCTCAGAACTATTGGTAGAGTAGCAACTGTACATTTGATGCAAGAAACAGCTACTTACCTCTGTAGTGAGGGATTTCTGGGAGGAGTTAATTTTAGAGGTGAAAGGACACAAAGGGCAGTAAATCCAAGAGGACTGAACTCTGCAGCTGCCTGGGAAAGCCTGGCTGCCTTGTGGTGGCTCTTTTTTTTTTTTTTTCTTTTTTTCTTTTTTTCTTTTTCTTTTTCTTTTTTTTGGTATTTTCGAGACAGGGTTTCTCTGTATAGCCCTGGCTGTCCTGTAACTCACTCTGTAGACCAGACTGGCCTTGAACTCAGAAATCCGCCTGCCTCTGCCTCCCAAGTGCTGGGATTAAAGGCGTGCACCACCACCGCCCGGCTTAAAGACTTATTTTTATATCTAAGTACACTGTAAGTGTCTTTAGACGCACCAGAAGAGGCATCAGATCTCATTACGGATGGTTGTGAGCCACCATGTGGTTGCTGGGATTTGGACTTAGTACCTCAGGAAGAACAGTCAGTGCTCTTACCCACTGAGCCATCTCTCCAGCCCCGAGTGGTGGTTCTAACCTTCCACTCAGTGAGCAGTGTACGGGCTGGGGATCCTTGTTCAAGAAGATTCTGTTTCTTGCTGTCTCCCTTCCTTAGGAGCCTGTGTGGCTTACTTCCTTACCAAGAGGCGAGAGTACCGCAACTCTCTCAACCCTTTCAAAGGCCTAAAGGAGAAAGAGGAGAAGAAACTTCGAAGTCGCAGATACCGGGTAAGTCTGTAGGTCTTCCTTTTAAGATCTGAAACCCTAGTTCCTAACTAGCCATAATGTGAGGGGTGGACGAAGGGGGCAGCATCTGAGACCAGGATTGGCAGACTGGAGGTTGACCGGTGGGTGGAGGATGAGCCTACTCCAACCAGGATCTGACTTGAACACTGGGTTCCTTCAAACAGATTTTTTTTTTTACATTTCCTTTATCCCGATATAAACCCTTTCTACAAACCAATGGTCTGTTTCTCCTGATCTCTGTCCTGGGTCCACTGTAGCTTTTCGCCAATCGGTCCAGTATCATGAGGCACTTCGGACCCGAGGACCAGCACCTGTGGAAGGACGTGACAGAAGAACTGATGTCCGACGAGGAGGACAGTCTTAACGAGCCGGGTGTGTGGGTGGCCCGCTCTCCCCGATTCAGGGCCCAGCGCCTCACAGAGCTCTGCTATCACCTGGATGCTAACTCTAAGCATGGGACCAAAGCCAACCGTGTATACGGGCCTCCCTCAGACAGACTGCCTTCTGTGGAAGCCCAACTTCTTCCTCCCGAGCTTTACAACCCCAATTTCCAAGAAGAGGAAGGAGGAGGCAATGAGAAAGGATCTGTCTCTCCATCCTACGACCAGCCCCACAAGACATCCTGTCCTGACTTGAACTCGTTCATTGAAATCAAGGTGGAAAAGGATGAATATGCTCTTTAACAAGGATAACTGGCTCCTCTCACTCTCCACATCCCGGAAAGGATGGCTCGGAATAATGAGGCGCCCCCTGCAGTCTGAAAAAGAAAATTTGCTTTTCTTAACATAGTTTCCACTTGAAGTGGAACTGGAGACTGGTGGGATAGCAGAACTTATGTAGAAGGCAGGGGAGGTCTTTCTCCCTGTAAATGGCAACCCAGAAAATGTTTATTCCTAAGCATAAACAGTGCCTCAGAGGAGCCTGGGAGGCAAAGGAAGATGGGCCAAAGAAAAGTGAGGCCTTGATCCATGTCCCCTCTCTGACTTGGTTTGCCCCCTACCCTCCACTGTACCCACAGCTCAGGAGAAACCCTGCTGGTCTGGTCTTGTGCTGCCGGCGAGGCTGAAGAGAGCAATTCAAGGCAATACTGCCCCCTGGTGGGAAGTTTCCATCATGGGCTTCCTAGTCTGAGCAGGGGATTATGGGCTTACCGCTATTTGGAATTAGGGTCTAGATATGATAGTTATTGTTTGGATTTTTTAAATGATAGTTATTGTTTGTTGGATTATATGAGAAAATTTTATTATTTCCATATTACATGTGAGAAAATTAAATCTTAAACATTTCTCATGTTGCTAGGCTTAGTGACTCATACTTAGAAATCCAGCATTTCGGAGCTGAAACTGGAGGGCTGCTGTGGCTCCAAGGCCAACCTGTGCTATCTAATGAGTTCCTGGGTAGCCTGGGCTATATAGTGAAATCCTGCCTCAAAAACGAAAAGCAAAACCAGTCAGGCATGGTGGCCCATGCCTTTAATCCCAGCACTCAGGAGGCAGAGGCAAGTTGGTTTCTATGAGTTCCAGGCCAACTCCGTCTACAAAGTGAGACCCTGTCTTGATAAAAACAACAGCAATGGAAACAAACAGCACAACAAACAAAACCCCTCCTCTGTCTCACTGACAGCTTCTTTTCCATTTTTTTTTTTAAGATTTATTATTTATTTATTACGAGTACACTGTAGCTGTCTTCAGACGCACCAGAAGAGGGTGTCAGATCTCATTATGGGTGGTTGTGAGTCACCATGTGGTTGCTGGGATTTGAACTCATGACCTTTGGAAGAGCAATTGGTGCTCTTACCCGCTGAGCCATCTCACTAGCTCCTTCTCTTCCATTCTTATGACTAAGAACATCTCTTAGTCCTGCTAGCCAAGCTGTATTTTGAGGAAGGTGTATGTTTATGTACACACAAACATCCCAAATGGATTAAGAAGTAAAACGGCGCAAGGCAGTGAGTGGTAGCACACACCTTTAATTTCAGCACTTGGGAGGCAGAGGCAGGTAGATTTCAGAGTTCCAGGCTAGCTTGGTCTACAGAATGAGTTCCAGGACAGCCAGAGCTATACAGAAAAACCCTGTCTTGAAAAAAAGAAAAAAAGTAAAATGGCTTTAAACTCATTTTGTCATTCAACAAACATTAAGTTAAGACTGAGTGCCATGGTCTTTGCTTGTAATTCCAGTAACAGGGAGGTAGGTTAAGGCAGGAGGATCAGAAGTTTGAGGATACCCTGTCTCAGGGAAACCAAACCAAAACTAAACAAACAAACAAACAAACAAACAAACAAAAAGCCAAAGAGGAATAGGTCCTGGGGTAAAGGCAATAGTATCAGGAGATCAAGGTTTTTCTCAGTCACTCAGCAAATTTGAGGGCTACATGAGACCCTGTCTACAAACAGCAGTCAACTGATTCCTGACTGTGTGCCATGCTGTGTTGGGGGCTGTGGACACAAAGTTGGTAAGTTCAGATCATTAGGTTTCATTGAATAGTCAGGAAGCATGGCGACAGCGTAGGCAAATAACCTGTGATAAGGGATGGACAAGTGTGGAGGACAACGGCAGTTTACAGCTGGGGAAGCTAGCAAGCAGGCTTGAGTAGCTGGGCGTGGCCTATCAGAGACAGGTTTAAAGTAATAGTGAAAGAGGGTGAGGCATTAACCAGGAGAGGGGCAAAGGCCAGAAGGACAGGCCCAAGAGTCCAGAGGCAAGAGTGAGTGCAGCCAAGGCTTGGTTGCTTCTGCTGTAGATGGTTAGAGGTGGGCACAACGCCGAGGAAAGAGCCTAGAGACCTTAAGTCATATACAGTCGTTGGCTGAGGGGCAGCAAGAAATCACAGAGGAATTAATTTGGTTTGGAAATGGGGGCGGGGGGTGTCTCACATAGCCCAGGCTCACTCTTGAAATCACCATGTAACCAAGGATAACCTCCTGTTCCCAATCCCTCCATTTCCTCCTCTCATGTCACTGTGCTAGTTTTATGTAGTGTTGGAAGTTAAACCCAGGGCCACCAGCATACTGTGCCGATATTTTACCAAATGAGCTACATCCACAGCCCTCACTGAAAAGTTTTAGATGACGAGATGATCATTTTGGTGTATCATAGGAATCTCTTGACTTCAGGGTAGAAGATGGCTGGGAGCTGGGCAGTGGTGGCGCACGCCTTTAATCCCAGCACTTGGGAGGCAGAGGCAGGCAGATTTCTGAGTTCGAGGCCAGCCTGGTCTACAGAGTGAGTTCCAGGGCAGCTAGGGATACACAGAGAAACCCTATCTCGAAACCTCCCCATCCTCCCCTCCCCCAAAAAAGAAGATAGCCGGCTGGGAAGAAGCAAGCCTTGACTATGTCTTGTCATTGGGGTAATGGGGGTGGGGGATGGGGCAGGCAGCAAGCAAAGGAGGTGTTTCGGAAGCAGAATTGATACAACTAGACCTAATAGGATTTGGGTAGGTTTGAAGTTGAGAAGGAAAAGGGTCTGGAGAGATGGCCCAACAGTTAGCTCTGGCTGTTCTTCCATACAGCCCAGGTTCATTTCCCAGCACCTGCACGGCAGCTCACAACCACCTCTAACTCCAATTCCAAAACTTCTGGCCTCCTTGGGCAGCAGGCATGCTTATGGGTTAAAGACATACATGCAGGCAAAACACCCATACACCACATTAAGTAAAATAATAGTGAGACAGAGGGCCGGAGAGAGAGGGCTATGGTTCTTGCTCAGTAAACAGTGGTTGTAGGTGTCAGGAGAGGGGCTCAGGTTAACACAAATATTGGGTGCTTCTGAGGTTAGCATTAACAGGGGGTGGTTATCATTGGCTTGTTTCTTGCGGCACTACAGATTGACTTTCAAACCAAATACAGAGTGAGCATTAACCACCACTGAGCCCTCTCTTTACTTTTTATTTCGAGACAAGACAAGGTGTCATTATCTTGCCCCAGTAGGGCTTGAACTTATGAGCAAGTCTTGAATTTATGATCTTCCTGCTTTCAGCCTCCTCATAGTAGGACAACAAGTGCCCATTGTCAACCTGGCCAGTCATTTGAGGTGTTTTTATTTGTTTTGTTTTTCTGGTGTTTCACTACAGGATGTCCTAGAACTTGCTCTGTAGAGCAGGCTGACATCAAACTTAGATCTACCTGCCACTGTCTCCTGAGTGCTGGGATTAAAGGTGCCACCACCACCAGGTTGTCATTTGAGGTTTTTTTTGTTGTTGTTGTTTTTAAGATTTATGTATATAGGTACACTGTAGCTGTCTTCAGATACACCAGAAGAGGGCATCGGATCCCATTACAGATGGTTGTGAGCCACCATGTGGTTGCTGAGAATTGAACTCAGGACCTC